>WEIU01004879.1:1080757-1121739 GCA_013389925.1 Aegithalos caudatus | reverse complement strand
AAAAAAAAAACTCACAAAAAAACCCCACCAAAAACCAAAAAAAAACCAAACCCAAAACAGGAAAACCCAAACAAACAAAACCAACCAAACAAAAAAACCAACAACAAAACAAACAAAAAAACACAGAAAAAATTTATTTAGTCCAAAAACTAATTGTTGGTAGAAATTAAACTGGAACATTTCAGATTAAAAATATTTTCCCTGTGGAAAAGCAGTAGAGGCCTGGGAACTATCCAAGGTTGGATGTTGCAACCTGCTTTGAGACAGGCCCATGGGTGAATCCCAACCTTTGCTGAAACTCTCTGGCCTGTTCCCCAGGGAAGAAGGAGGCTGCAATTCACCCTTGGGCTAAAAACCTGGCAGGAAATAGAGTTCATTTGGAGACCAGGGGAAGAGAGACCCCCTAATTTCCAATGTCTGTGCAAGTCAAGGGTTTTTGAGAGGCAGGAGGAGTGTGGAGTCAGCATGGGCTGGAAGTGATGCATGAACTATTGCACAGAGACTTCAGGATTATTTATTTTTGTGGGTGCAGTTGGTCTGATTTGCCCTGAGTTGTCTGTCTTGATGAAGGTACCATGCCCATGTAGAGAAGAGTCTGTCTTGTTTAAATTGTTTTTTATATTTGGTTGGTTTTCCCCTAGAAACAATTCGGTGGGGAACAGCAGGCTTTGAAGTTAAACCAAGTCTTTATGAAAAAATGTTGCTAAAAATGTTTTTTATACAACTTTTGGGTTTAATGATCTGGGAGGATTTCTGACTTTCAGTACTTGCACCTTCATGTTTCTCAGAGCATAATGGTCAACAGGGGATAATAAAGACAGTCTTCATCAAATCTGAGACTGTCAACATTTTATTCCTTTTTTATCAGGTATCAGACAATGCAGGTACTGGTCCATTAGAATACTGAAGTGGGAAAAACTCACCTGCTTGATCTGTGCATGCTTTGGGATGTCTCATGACATCTGATGCCCCAGTTTCCTCACTTGTAGAAGAGAAATTATTATGGTTTTCCTCTGTTTTCCAAACACCTTTGAAAGCTGGACAGTGATGCTTATATGATATTTTAGTAGGTAATTCATGAAAAAAAAAAGTATAAATAAAATAAGTTAAACATGAAGAAAAGGAGATTTTTACTATCTAGTTGTTTTTGTAACCTGTCTTACAAAGGAAGGGGAAATCCTTCTGCAGCTCAGGTTGCAAATTGAGCTCAGCTGCATTATTAGACATCAGAAAATCCAGCCTGGCAGGAGCAAGAGGAAGCCAGCCTTCCTACGCATCACTGTCAGGGAGCTATTGCCTTCACTCCAGTGTGGTGGTAATGAATTATCTCTGGAACTGTTGGGCTTTTTATTCCTGCGTGCTGGCTCTCAGGAAAGGAAAGTGCACAGGATTTTCAGGGTTGCTAAGAAAACAGCAAGTGACATCAGTCTGAATCCTATATTGTTGTTGATGCACAATGGAAGTTAATAAGGTTAGCTGGAAGTGTTAATTGTTCTACACTGCTTGCTGTCTATGCTTGCTCTGGAAAATTCATGCATAGCAGCAGCTGAAAACTCAGCAAAAAGTGCTTTAACAGAGGAAATGGGCAACATTTGGCCCAGTAAAATCATAATGCAGGTGGCTGAGAAATCACTCACTCAATTATATGCATGAGGGGGACTCCATTTAAGAGCAACATTTGGAGCTTTATGGGCAACATAAAAGGAGAGAGAATGAGGTTTTTATATCGCAGTGCTCAGTTGTAGAAGAAGCAGGAGGTTGTTTCTCACCCTTTTGCATATGCTTGGACTGTGCAGGGAAAATGAAAATGTCTGCTCAGAGATTTGGATGACACCTGGGAAGGATGGGCTGGAGCTATTCCAGAGACCCCCTGTACACACCCTGCTACATCCCCTGTTACAGAGAGGTTTCATGTGCTCATGACTGGGCAATGTCAAAACAAAAGCCATACTCTAAAAATAAAACCTTTGGCTCCTTTACTAACAGTGAACTCTCAAAGCAAAAGAAGTTTTCAAAAAATATGATCATAATTAATTGCTGCTTTTCTTGTCCCTTGGCAGTTGTTACAGCAAGTGAAGTAAGATTATCTCCCAGCACGCACAGCTCCTGCCATTTTTATCATCCTTCTGTCTCCTGTAGGGACCCTGCCCCTGGAATATCACAGCTAAATCTCTTTATTAAATTTTCTTTTCTAAGGCTTGTATTGGCTGAGGGAAAAAACACAGGTAAGAGTGCACATCCCCCGTGTCAAAGTACTTGTATTTTCCTCTGCTTTAAATTCTTCTAGTGCCTTAATCCCTGATTTTTGTGAGGCTGGGGCTGACAAGGCTGTAACTTTGACACTGCAGTGGCTGTGTCCATCCTTTCCTCCAGGAATTCCAGTACTTGCAGTCTCCCCATTGCTTCTTCCTACTGTGGATTACAGGGACCAAAACACTTTATTTTCTACTGCTATCAATAGTCCTTTTAATCTCTTTAGAGAAGATCCATCCACTAGCTCAGTGCTGTCTTTGCATTTCTTACAGAGAAGTGCCTAATCTATTTTTCTATTAAACAAAACACAAAACTACCACAAATACCTTAATTTTTTTTCCTGCTGTAAAGCTTGACATCTGGGCCTGTAACAGCTCATCAGTGGATTTGTGAGATGAAGCAAATGACATTTCTATATAGAGCACTGGCTGCTGTAGAAGTCAGATGGTGAAATGGAACTGCAAAGAATTTGGTATTGAGTGATGATCTTCATCCAGGGATCTCAGAATACAGGAGTCCCCACTTTGCTGACACAGATGATGGGTGGCTTACTCCAGCCTGCACAGCAAAATTGGCTCCACAGCTGAGTTTCTCTGGAGACCTGCACACTGAGCACAAGCACTCTGGAGCAGGACTCACATCTCTGTTTTGTAAAGCTCTTTGTTGTAACAAGTCTTGGACCCTGGTGTGGACAGAATTGCATCTGTAAGTAGATGTACATGAAACACTCATTCCATCCTTGGCATGCATGCAACCCACTTGGGTGTTTGCTTGCTCCAGTGCCTAGGCAGAAGAAAACTTGCACTTTGCTTCCCTACACACATGCTGTTTGAGCTGTATTCTGTATAAATATTGTTTCTCTGTGTTAAAACACAGCATGAAATCAGGGCAGCACTCCCCTGCCTTGACCTTGGCAGCCCCACTCCAGAAAAAAAGGCTGGAAAGCAGTTCTCAGCAGAGCTGCTGGGAGTATGAAGCCAGACCGAAACCCAATGACCTGAAGCAGTTTTAAGATGAACCTGGTTAAGTCCTAGGATATGTTTACTTTCAGCAGCAGGAGACTGGACTCAGCAGCCTGAGTCTCCCCTCTGTCCCCTGTTTTTCCCCCTGAGGCTGTGACCAGGTCTCTGCCCTGGCCACACCTGGTGGTTTCTGGGGCTGAGTCCAGGCTGAGCTTTCCCCTTCCCGCTGGTGCTGAACGCCCGGCCCCAGCTCTGCTTCCCCAGGATAGCTCCTTGGCTGGAGCACAGGGAAGGGGAGTGCTGCCCCTGACTGCGATGCCTTTCACTGCAGAGAGGCTGGAGTCTCTGCAGGGGACCAGGTTCATCTCCTTGAAGCAAACTCAGAGTAGAGGCAGGAGGCTGTGAGGATTTTGTGTTCCTCAGGATTGCTTTGTTCCTCCCCAAGTGCCCAGAAGTGCTGTGATGATCCTGCTGTTGCCTCTCCCATGGGATTTGCTCTGGAAAGCCAAGCTCTTTGTAGCTTGCACACAAGATTCAGTGGAGCTCAGGGATGCTCCTTACACAGGTATTTTTCAGTGTGTGACTGTGTGGATGCCAGGAAGGGTTGGAAGGAATGGGGCACACAGTTAAGCACCCCTCCACCCAGTACCAGCAGTCTTCATGTGTTGAGACACATGATGATATCCTGATTATCACCAATTACAGCATCTCTGTGTTTCTAGTGTTCCTGAACAAATCTTCCATCTCTCCCTCCTTGTTTTAACCTCTGGAGTGGCTGGGCACTGCCAGGCAAATTCTGACTATGATGATGTGCATAAACCTTGTGCAAAGGTAATTAATGTGCTTCAGCAAAGACTGGAAATCTAGTTCTATGCTCCAGCTTGTACATTCAATAGCAAAGACATTCAGACCCAGCTGCACCATCTCAAGCCACATCTGATCAAATCTGAATCATCAGCAAGAACTTGCTGATTCCCAGAAATTCCATGCCTTGTAAAGTGATAGTAGTGATGGTTCTGTCAGCCAGCCAGTCAGTCAGCACTGTGCTCCAGCCCCTGGCAGGACATGAGGGTGTTAAACTGGTGTCCTAAGAGGAGTTCAGGATATTCATGGCCATCAGGAGCTCTGTGGCACTCTGCTAGAGAAGGAGCATTTGTATGACTCCTGCTGCTTTCCATCCTGGGGAATTATACTAGCTTTTTTCACTTTTAGCTGAGCCTTCTGTTGTAAAGAATTGAAAAGCTATAAGAGTCCTATTGTTACTGAGACTTCAGTTTTGCTATGATACAGGAAAAGGTTCTGACAACATTCACCTTCCGGTATTTTTAAATAAAACCTTTCAACTTTGATTGCAGTAATCTTGCATATAAATATATATGAAAATACAGGCATGTGTATATGTGACCTATTGGTAATTAAACATAAACATAAAATACAGCTGGTTAGAATTTTATTTTCTGGAAGATATTTCAGTGTGATCCCTTCCTGCCTGGAAGCCATGCCATGTTGTAACACTTCAAATTCTTCTGTGGAACTGAATACATTTCTTTACCTAGAATGCAGCTCACCTGCCTGTTAAAGGTCTGGATGGGGCTGAAGCAGGTTTATGGCTTTAAAATTTACTTTGGAAGATGCTAGGTGCTATGTGGGTATTAATGGAAGCCACCCCAATAGCTGTGAAGATGTTTGCTTGCTGTTGGACCCTAGAGTGTTCTGTTGAACTGAAAGGACTTTCCTGTCTATACTTGGTGCAAACACAGGGTGCACATTGCTTCAGCCCAGGCTCTTGGAAACAGGAAAACTCAGCTCTGTTCCTGCTCTTGTGGTGAGCTTTCAAGTGGCTGTTGCTGTTTCATTAGAGGGTCTGTAGGTGAAGATATGTCCAGAGTTTGGTGCTGGGGGTTCTTTGCAGTTGTAAAAGCAAATCAGTGAACCCAGGAAAAAGTGGATTTGCTTTCTGGAAACATTCACAAGGACACTGTACTGAGGTGGCTCTGAAATAAGTAAGATCTCAGGAAGCATAGGAAGAGGCATTGAGTCTGTCTGGAGAGTTGCAGAGTGATCTGTCAGTGGAAATTTATCTTTATAGAGCTGCTGTGGGGTGGCCCCTGCAACCCAGCACTCAGGCACAGAGTGCCTGACAATGTCTCATCACTTCCCTAAGAAGAAGGGAGATAAAGAAATAAAAGTATGCCAGAAATGGCTTTATCAACTGGCAACTCTGTGTCAGGTTTTCATTAAAACAGTGGAGAGTGGGGCCAGCAGTCTGGAGCTTTGCTTGATAAAGAGATTTCTAAACATACCAAAAGAAAAAATTGTAGCAAACACATTACCTTTTGTCTCTGTTGTACAATAGCACCAAGTGGAGAGTATTAGTCACTTCTGGAAGTGGGAAAGGAATTTTACAACATAGAGTCACATCTTGCTTCTCTCTTCCTTTTTCCAAGATTTTGTCCATCTGTTCCCTTTTTCAAAAACAAACAAACTATTAATACATTGCTTTGATGGAGCCTTCTGTTCAAGGCTCTTAAAGGGCTGTACAGATATTCATGATATTATTTGTCAGGAAAGGCTCCAAGAGATAAATATTAAATTCCTTGCTTCCCACAGGGCAGATGCCAGAGGGGTTGTGTGAGTGCATGTGTGCAGTGCTGACATCACGACTGGCGCCCTGACTTTAGACTCTGGAGAACTTGCTCAGTCCCTGGCTTTATCTCAGCATTCCTATTTCTCAGCATGTACTCAGGATTGTACACTAGCTGCCTATTCCATCTGTGTCTCAGTTCCCCTATTTGTAAAACACAGGCATTTCTTTTCTTTTGCTTTTCCTTGCCATCTGCACACTGTGACCTGAGTTCAGCTGATGCACAGGCACACGGTGATCCATTCCCCGTGGAACTGCCCTTGTGGCTGAGGGGTTATTTCTGCAGGGTGGCATAACCAGACATTTTAGCAACAAGATACTTGGTGCTGGACTGGCTGGGTCAGCTAGCAGTATCAGTGTAGTCCTGGCAACAGCACTCACAGCTACCCTAATTCTTGCTTGGATTCCTAGGCAGGTTTTGTGCCTGCACCAAGGTCTTTGCTGCTGCTGTTGGTCCTAATGGTAGCTCAGAGGGGCCTGCCAGAGCTGCTGTTGCTCCTTCAGCTGCATCAGCACCTCTCTAAATCTGATGTGGTACAAGGATATGGGGCAGTGCAGCTTGTGGAACGGGGATCCCTGATCCCAAACCTTGCTACATTTTCTTTAATGAAGGCACTAGTGGCACCTGTAAAGCACCAGAGAAAATGTGTATGTGTCGGGGACTGCAGATTGAGGATCTCCCCTAGAAATGACTTCCTGAAAAATCTCCTTGTTGCCTGAAACATCAGAGCTAGGGATTGCCAGCTTGGGACTGTAGCCCAGTCATGATGTTGTCTTAGTCATTTTTTAGTCGTTTTTGTTGGTGGAAGAGACAAAAGGATAAATTGCATAAGGTGCCCCAGATGGAAAGCTTTTGTTATCAGGGGAAAAGCAAAGGCATCCAAGAAAGGAAGGAACCAAATGTATCCAGCACTGAAATGTATTCAGGAGCATCCCAATTGCTGCTTATCAGAAGTCAGAACCTCAGAGTCCCAAAAACAATGACATCTTAAATCCTTTAATAAGAGAGCAGCCAATGTGAAGTTTTGGGTTTTATAATGAAAGATACTCTCTCTTCTCACTCTGTTTTGAAATAGAGCTCATGATGGTTTTCCAAATACACTCTGCAAGTCTGAGTTGGTTTGTGAGCCATTTATCCCAAACACAGACTCACAAATTTGACCTGAACAAAATGAAAATGGTTTTCAGCAACACTGGACAGTTCCTGGGTTCCTTTTATTGCAATATTGTTACAGCTGGGCGTAAGTGGCATGTTCTTCTCAGGAGGCTGGGTTCAGGAGTGTGGTGGGTCTATAGGATGTGGTCAGTGTAGCAGACAGTCCTTGGGTCAAGGAGAATAAATGGGCAGACTATGTACTAACATAGAGGGAAGTCTGCTTGGGTGATCTGAGTGGCCATGGAGAGCAGCTGGATCATTTACAGGAGGGCAGATATATCCAAGTGTCTCCAACAAGGAGCAGTATACACAGTGGTGGAAGTACTCAGTGTGTGTCTAGAGCAAATGTTCACAGGCAAAACCTACTGGAGAAAAAGACACTAGTCTGAAAGGATCAAAAGTTTCTTTCTTTGCCCCAGTGAGAGTCAGTCTTGGGAGAAAGTGCCTTTTTATCACAAGATAACTGTGGGGAGGCAAGGCTTCTTTGTTCCAGCAGAAATCCCAGCCTGCAGGACTGGGGTGCCTGCATCCACATTTAGAGCATGGGGATCTACCCTGAACTTGGTGGGTTTTATTTTTTTTTTGGCTCATGAATATGCCACGTGTAGGCAGAGAGGACTGAAAGAGGGAATATGGGTCTGGTGCCATTCCAGAGTAAACAGAGAGACACTGTTGGAGAGCAGCGTGCAGGGACTCCTGGGCAGTGTGTCCATCTCTGGAGGGGTGGGAGGAAATGAGATTCGAGGTCAGCTCTGCTCCTTCTCTGAGCTCTCAGTCCCTGCCACCACAGAACCATGAGAGTCACTGAACCTGTAAGTAGAGAAAGTATTTTGTGAAGTCTCATGACTACTTGGTGGCAAGTGACAAGATATCTCTTGTTTTATGGCAAAACAAGATATTTCAGGACAGGTGGAGAACGGTGAAAGTTCAGCACAGTGTGTACTGGAGAAATTAAACTAGACACTGTTGTGCAATTTCTTGCCATGACTTGGCATGACCTCCATTATACCCATGAGATCACCTCCAGTGAGTATCAATAGTCTCTTCCACTATGTCTTAATGTATTTTTAATACCTTGTAATTGCCAGAAAAATCATATTGTTTCTGGAAGCTTTCACTGCAGCATTTAGTTATGCATTTATCTTATTGTCTGTGAATTCAGGATCCTTAGTTACCCTGAGCCCAACACCTGCAAATGGAAAAAAGAGGTTAGGAATATATATCCACAATTATTTTAAAATAACATTGAAAGTCTTCGTTATCTGTCCTGATACAAATGATTAAAGGCAATTCCTAGCACTCTGACTGGGATATTTTGAGTTATTGTAACTTACAGATGACCTGGTCAGTTAAACCTTCCACACAGCCTTAGCTCCAGCTTTTTAAGTTTACCAAATACCACACCTTGTCACAGCACACAGATATTTGGTAGCATGTGAATTGTATGCTGTCCATCAGAAGAAAGCTCTTGTAGGTTTTTTTGTTTTGCTAGATCTTTGCTTAGCTACTAGCTTAGGATGTATTGTTGCCCATCTTGAATCAAAATTAACTGGGATTTATGAGGCTGTATAAGGGCCCAAAATGTTCCAAGCAGTAAATATGGATTGGTGAGCAGAGCACACATAAAATGAGTGATGATAAGGACTGTGCCATAAATATAACTAATCTTACAGCTATTACCTCTACTTCAGTTGACTATGACAATAACACTTAACGCTTTAGATCAGGGGACCTCAGGTCACTCAGTAAGGAATTCTTGTTCACATTATACTGGCACTGAAAATTCATATCTGGGAGATAGAGTGAACATCTGAGACTTGAACAAACCATTATATATTGTAGAATCATAGAATAATTTGTGTTGGAGGAGACCCTTTGAAGTCACCTCCTCCAACCCTCCTGCCAAGGGCAGGGATACCTTTCATTGTACCAGGTTGCTCAAAACTCCATCCAACCTTGTTTTTGACACTTCCAGGCATTCACAAATTCTCTGGGAAACTTGTTCCAGTGTTATATCACTCTCACTATAAAAAGAGCTTCCTTCTATCTAATCTAAACCTGCCCTCAGTCAGTTCAAAGTCACCATCCCTTGCCCTACTGCTACATGCCCTTGTAGGAAGACCCTATGCAGCTCTTTTGTGGGCCTCCTTATGATATGGAGGAGTGCAAACCTAATTTCCCTTACTTCCAGTGTGATGTCCTACTCACTGGACCATGGTACATGACTGGGTGGGATTATAGACACACCTGTAAGCACAAACAGCTTCAAAGCAGAATAGAAATATACAAGGCACCCCAGCCAGTGCCAGAACTGCCTAGCTGGATGGCATGTGAAAGCATTGAGGAGAGAAAAGAGGCCCCTTTTGATGGCTTTCCTGGTAAGGGAATGATCTGGAAGGCTTTTTTTAAAATTATTATTTGCTATGAGCTAAACTCACCAACTTTGGTGTTCTGGTCTTTCTGGAACAGGAGACAGAAGCACAATGTCAGCAGTGGAGCCTTGGTCCGGGATCCACTTCTGCTTGGGCCTCTCATGCCTTTCTTTGGTCTTTCTCTCTGTGAAAGTTCTGCCTCCTGATGTCTCCATGCCACTGTGGTGTAACCTGCACCTTGTGACCAGCTCAGCTCAGCTCAGCAGATGCTGAAGGGATGAAAAATTCCCTGCACTGAGCCCTGGAGTGGTTGGCAATAATAGGTTGATAGCCTGATTCAGCGGCGACAGCACTCCACCCTCCTTCTGTAAATGTCTCCTATCTCCTGCTGCCAGTCATTACAGAAATAGAGACTTAGCTTTCCTCAGGAGGATCTAAATGTCCTGGTTGCTGCTTGGTAAGGGGCATATTTCTCCAATTAATTATTAAGTGGAGCTCTGGCTGGAGGAAGGGGCTGCAGAGATGTCAGAGTGAAAAGGGGAGAGTGTTTTAACCTTTCTGGAGCTCTCCTGCAATCGGCAGCAGGTTTTCCTTGTGGGTGCTGGCCAGTTCTTGTTCTACAGCACATCAGCAAGGCTGGCCAGCAGAGAATGGCCTCACGGGGACTCTGCCAACTTCCATGGCTCATGGGCCATCTTCTCTCCCTCCTTGGCAGCAGAAAAATGCTGCAAGGAAACTGCTACCTACAACTCCTGTCTTCATCCTGCCCTTATTTTCCTGAGCTGGATGGAAGGTCCTGGCTGTGTAGGGAGCAGGGGAAGCAGACTTGAAAGAGCAGTTGTAGGGACAGGGAGAAGATTCATCACCTGAGAAGGAGCAATGGGAAGGGTAGCATTGTCTACTGGACATGGTGTTAGTCTGGAAGCCCAGAGTCCTGGGCTTTTATCAACCTGGATTACAAGGACAAAGGAGACTGCAGTGGTCAACTCACACCATGCACTGGCCCTCATTCCTTGGGAGTACCATGAGAAAGCTGCAGTGCTCCAGGAAATCACTGCATCAACCCATGTGTTGGTTTCTTCAGCAATAAAATAATGCTCTGTTGTGTTTTGATCCTACAATGAAAGGCACTTTTCAGGGGCTGAAATGGGAGAGATTAATTGTGCTCTTTCCCAGATAGCATTCCCGAGGCAGACCCTCTACAGGTATGAATCAACATAGTTCAGTACAGAATATTTACTATTGGACCCAATAGTAAATACAGGCGGATTTTCTACTGACCCCATCCTCTTCTTTTGAGATGGCTTAATTGTCCTTACAAAGGATGGAGAGGAGGATGTGTGAGATGGGGCTCATCTCCATTCATTACTAAATGTCTTCTCAAGCCTGAGGAGGGGTAACACTGCAAGTCACTTCAGCACTCACCCACTGGGGACCCTGCTGTAGGACAGCTGCCAAGGCCAAAGGTGCAGGGCAGCTCTGATTCAACTTACAAGCTGCCTAATTCTGTGTGAGGCTGTGCTTTCCTACTCAGGGAATACTACAATCAGTAGGTATCTTGAAGCTTTTCTGGTTTACCTATGTCTTAGCAGCTGTTATCAAGAATGTTTAATTGCAATGGTTGGGTTCTGGTACTCTTCTCAGTGGCAGTACAGTAGGATGGTGTGATGGATTATTCACCAGCACAGGGCCAAGCTCAGCAAACAGAAGCCTTAAGTAAGGAACAAGTAAAGCAGGATTGATCTCCAAAGGGCACATTTGCTCAAGGAAAGAGCCTTTCCCAAGGTCCTCTCCAGTTTCTTTCCCTGTTGCCATTGTCAAGCGGTACCTTTGGAAGTGCCCTGAGACAGCCCTGGCAGGGGCAGCCGCTCTCTATCCTGACATCAGTCACCTCACAGCTGAAGTGTGTGCTCAGGGGTCATCATGTTAGGCTTTGAAGGAACACAGGACAGCTTAATTCTCTGCTTAAACTATATGATCACGTCAGCCTCTTCTTTTCCCATTTTTTTGTTTCTACCCAGTATTCTTTCTGAGGAAATGCACGGTTTCGGGTCCCAGACACTTTGTCCAATCTGGACTGCAGGACTTTGTTCCTGAGCACAGCCATCCCACTGACCTGGCCTGTCCAGTGGGATTACTTGAGATGTGTTTCTCTGGATGAGCCATGTCATGTCACTGAAGCACATTCATACACCTTCCCCTTGTCCTCAGCCAGCCATCAGCAGACAGATCTAAATCAGGGTCGTGAGGGCAAACACTCTCAACAGCACTCTGGAGTGCTTGAGTGAGGAACAGGAGATTGTCCTAAATCAGTCCCTGCCTCGCTGCTCCTCCTGTCTAACCTGTGTGACTCATATTTTCCCTTTAGCTTGTTCCTTTTCGTGTGGTTATCATATCCAGAGTTGCTTGTGATCCTGCACACTCTGGTTTTAGACCTGTGGTCCCCTTTGGCAGAGAGAGCTGCCCTGGGATCCTCAGGTTGCAGTGTATCTCTACACCCAATTTCTGTGCTCTGTCACAGAACTTGGGGACAAGCTCCCTGCATTTGTGTCCCCTTGTTGCTCCCATCTGTGCAGTGTGGTTGGTGACAGCTCCTTCTCACAAGAACATCAGCAAAGGCACAGTTTGCTGGGGGCTTTGGAAGATGAAAATCAGCCCGGGGTAGGAAAATGTCCAAGCTGACTTTTACCATTAAGCTATCAGCAGAATGTGCTGAGGTGTTTAAATATTGATGCAAAGACAAAAGAAATAGTTGTCCTCTTCTGGAACAGGTGAGAGTTTTATGGTGTAAAACATCCCAGAGCTCTTTGCCAGCACTGTGTAGGTCACAGCTGTCCCTCCCTGGTACAGCACATGAGAACTGTGGGGATGGAAAATCCTAATCTCCTGCCTGCACAGACCCAGAGAGCTGAAATCCAAGTAAGACAATACTTGGAGTGGCACAGAGTTGGATTCATGGGTGAAAAGACTTTCCTGCACCTGAAGAGAAATCCCCAGTCTAGGGTTAAAAATATAATAGAAATGTTGGGAACTGGAAAGTGAACCTCTCCTTTGGGTCTGGATGTGATTGTCTCTCCTGGCAGAGGGGACAGAAAACTGATGAGCCAGAACTTTGCTGTCCAGGAGATGGAGTTTTGTTATTCAAGCCTCCCCATCAAAATCAAATATTTGCAAATGGAGGGAAACAATATTTCTGAGGATGTTTGCAGTGGGTTTCCTGCTGAGGTTTCTGCTAGCAAATTGTGAGTCTGAGCCAGAATCACATGTATGAACATTTTGGTATTTTTGTACATCCAAATATTCAGTCTTCCCCACATCTGTTCAAGAGAGGTGCAGAAGAATGCTTTACTTGCCTCTCAGCATGTTTTCCATAGTTTTCCATATCCTGGCACAACTGAGCTTCTTGCTCCTGCTGTTTCTCTCAAGACATTTGGGAAAGGGAAACAGGCACTGAGGGGCTTGAACAAGGTGTGAAGGATGGGTATGAGCAGAGCCAGGAGGATTACAACCTTTAACCATTTTCTGGGCACTTTGGACAGAATGTTAACTTCTTTGAGAGGGTGAAATCAGCAGCAAGTGCCAACTCCCAGCTGACCCTCTACAGCTCCTATGGCCAGTGCTTTGTTTTGTCATATGTGAGAATGAGCAGTAACAGGCTGGCTTCACTTGGGGTCAGCATCACGTCCTCCTCAGGAATCTGTCCTGAGGCCATTCTCCACTCATCCCAGCTCAGGGGCTTTTCCTAGGCTCAGCTCCTGCCTGGCTGTCAGAGCACCCCTGTGCTGCTTTCTGGCTCCAGCTGCTGTCCCACATCTGCACAGACAGGGCTCACCACTGGCTCACCCATATTTTTGTAATGCCAATTTTTCTAATTATAGGCCTGTGGCTATCAGCCAATCGACTCCATCTTTGAGACTTGTTATTGGACTTTGGATGTCAGCTGAATTTTTCCTAGCTGTCCATAATAACAGTAATAGCTTGACTTCCACCATGAGACAATTAACCTTCTTAAAGTTTAGTGCCTCAGGCTGTACCTCAGAAAGATTCCCTCTACAAAGCAGACAATTACCTTTACTTAATAACCTTTCTCTTTCTAATCTGATATTAGTGCCAAAGTAAATGTAAAGGGCAGTGCTCTATGTCCCCTCTTAAGTACTTTAAATGCCTGTCCATGAAAGCTAATGAGCTGCCATTTTGCTTAATCTAGATTTGCTGTGGATCTAACAGTACTCTGCAGCATCTTCCCTTTTTTAAAAACTTAATAAAAGGATACAGAATGGTTTTAGTTTGTATTGAAACTTCACATGAAAAAAGGAAAACTGATGAGGCAGGATGAAAAATAATGATGTCCAAATAACAAAACAAGACAAAGCATATTCAACACTGGTCAACTGCTAGCTTAAGGCTGATTTCAGTGGGAAGTGCTGCCAGTATCTCTAAAGCAGGAACTTGTTGCTGAAGCTTTACAGGGTTAGTGGCAGCCCCTCCTGCAGATTCAGGGCAGACGTGGGGTGGAGAGACAAGGTTGGGGAGTTTTTCTGTGCATCTCTCTGTCCCACCAGCCAGCAGCACTGACCTCTCTGCTTACAGCAGCAGCAGACCTACAGCAGCAGCACAACTGCTCTGTAGATGTAATTTCTTCATGGATTGCTGCTCACGGTAATTAATATGTATAATATTAGTAACTGTTGAGACACAAAATGCTCTCTCAGCAAAGAAGTTACTGCTCTGCTGACCCTGTGTTTTGCACTTTTGGTGTGGGTTCTGATATTGAAATTTGTTCAAAGATTTCTGAGATAAAGACAAAGCTGTAGGCATTTCTCTATCATGAGAGCAAAACCCACCATTTTTCCAGGAATGCTAGCTAAAAACAGTAACAAAAGCCAGGTTTAAAATCCAGGAAAAACAGGGCTATAGCTGCTCTTACCAAAGATGCCTAATTCCCCAGTTGATCTTAAACCTGAGTCTTGGGATGCAGAGTATTTCCCCACAGAGCAGAACATCACCTTCATTTGCTTTATCATTGTGCCCCTGCTAAGTCCATTCCCTGCTGCTGAGCCAACATTTACTCTCTTCTCGTAAGAGTGCTCTGGTTTCATCATCTCAATATAATGAGGTTTGTATTATTTTTTTATTATAATAAAAGCAGCCTCAGGTCTTAATCAAGATATTGGGCTAATTGCTATGGAAACCTAATTAGGCAGACCATGCCTCAAACTCTGTAAATATTTATACATGCACTTAACTGTCTGTGTGCAAACCAACCCACCCTGGCTATGGGAATGGGGCTTAGCACATGCTGAAGTGTTGATAGGGGTGGGAGCCTGCTTTAAGACAAAGTTTAGCTGAGCTGCAACACGTAGAGAGTGTAGTGGAAATCAGATTGGGCTCATGTGAGTGCAGATGGGGCTTGGATCAGATAGGGGCTGGGTTAATAGCTGTACAGAACTGCTGCGGTATTTAAAGTGTCCTACAGAATAATTAAAAATATGTGAGTCTCCATATCAGACACAAACATACATAGAGAAATCCGGGGGTGTATGAAGTCTCCCTAGCCAGAATAAACTTACAGGTGCCCTGTACTGTTTCCCAGCATAGCATTTTAAACATTATTTGTAAAGTGTTCTTGAATTCAATCTTGGAAATTGTTTGCATGCTTGAATCAGTTCATATTTACATATTTATTTCAGCAGAGAGAAAATTCAGTGTTAGCTTTGGTACAAACACCTTAGACCACTAAGGTATTAACTTTAGAAGCTGAGTATATGGAACTAATCAAACCCCTTTCATAAACAGATTAATGAGGACACAAAAATGCACAATTACAAGCTGCTAGGCTTTGAACAGTCACATCTTCTGTGTGTCTATGTTTATTTATTTAAGTTAACAAGTGTTTTAATTGGTTTCATTACATGTCAAGTTTGGGAATGATGGGGTGGAGTGAATTTGCTGAACAGGAAGAGCTGCTGTTAGATAGAAATATAATAATGTAGATGTAGATCTCCATGTGAAACCACTTGCTGATCTTTTATTTATGCTTTTTCTCTCTGTCCTCCATGTTTGCTGCATCCTCTTGCCTGAGCCCTGCTTTCTCATGGGGAGCCCTCCAATTTTGTATGCAATATTTGGTCTCCAAGGTGTGAACAGAGGTAGAGAACAAGGGCATTTAATTTAGCATAACCAGTATGACAGCATCCAACCAAGAATAATAGATGCTCTACCACAAAAGCTGAGGATCCCCTTCCCAAGACTTTCTGCTCAAGCATGTTGTTGGTTTAATGTCATTTATTTCTAATAAACAACCTTGTACACAGAAAGCAATGAAACACTCCAAGAAAAAGAATGAAAAAGAAACCCCAAAAGCAAAATTAAAAGAAACTACCATGACCTGTTTATAAACCTTGTGCTTGGAGCAGAGGGGGACAGGAGATGGGGCTGCTCAGAACAAATGTTTCCTGTGCTGGCTGAGTCACTGCAAGGTTCAGCAGCTCAGTCCTGCTGGGGACGTCTCGCAGACCTCACTCCCCATTCAAGACTGTAAATTTCCTTCCTGAGTTTGTTAGCAGCAAACAATGTGTGTAAAAAAAAACCCTAAACACCCAAGCCCACTATAACTGCTGGTATTATGCAAAAGAACTAATGCATAAGCAATCTGCTGCCCTTGGAGGAGCGTGCAACGTGACACCAGCTACCACAGAGAGCAGGGCAGCAGCTCTCCCAAACCTGGAGTTAAAGAAGGGATCTCTGTGGGACTGGCTGAAAATTTTCCACTCAACACTTTTCTTTTAAACTGGCTCTTGAGTAACCTTTTTTTTTTTTTCTCCTCCAAAGTTATGTCATTTCTGTACAAAACATCACCGTCTTACTAAACCAACCCAACAAGAATCTCCTCTCTCTTCCTAATCTGAATAATTTTGACCCTGGGAAAGTGTCATGGGATATGCCTCAGCAAATTTTTAGTGCACACACACCAAGTCCTCATCAGACTCCGAGGACAGGTTTCCCACCTGTTGTCCTGACTTCAGGAAAAGCTCCCAGGAAAAGGGGATTAATGGGCAGGAGTGCCAGGTGCTGCATGGGAAACCAAGTCTGAGCAGGACAGCAGGCTGGGGGAGAATGGGGAGCTTCAGCTTCACAGACAGCAAGCCTTAATTTCCATTTCCTATCTTTCAGTTTTTCACTGAGATGCCAAAGTTTTTTTTCTTATAGGAAAATTACATTCCAATCACTGCTGAAGTTAAGCCTTAACCTAAGAAAGTTCCAACTTTTCTTTCTAGCTGAGATGTCTCTTTCAAATTTTGCCTAAAGCTTCAAGAAGAAAGAATAAAAGCCATGGGATTCAGAGAAACTTGGTATTTCTCATGTTTAAAGGGGAGTTAGTCATATTAAAGTGAGCTTCTCTTTATACGTCAGAAAAGAGAGTAGCAAGAAGCGACAACAAAACACACAGCTATTTTTTGATTTCCAGTTCACTGTGAAGAGTTGTTTTCACCCTCTCCCCCTTCTCCCTTTAGGAAGAAGTGTTACATTAGCAATGAAAACAGCACATTAGCTGACAGGTACTGCAAATAATCTGATCATGAGACAGCATTAAAAAAACCTATTCAGCATGTTGGGGATATTGGGGTTATTCTCATCAGAAATTACATCTCAAGGAAGCTCTCCTCAGATATTTAATGGACTGGAGCTAAAGAATTTTTAAAGCACATCTCAGATCTGCTGGTATTGAAAAGGATCAAGTATTTCATAGTCACTGCTAAGTTTTACAATTGATTATGGCACATCCTAACTTAAGCTCTTTCAGAAGGAAGCTGACAGTGCCTAACACGAAATTCTGCCAAAGAGAGTCTGTGTAGGCATAAAAGGAGAAGAGGCAGAACGCATTGCTGGGCATCATGAATAAAAAGCCTTATTCAGCCAGGGCCCAAAAGTGACTTTTTTAATGCTTATTTTTAACTAACTGTGAACTTCTGCAATAAGCACAGAGTGCTACTTGGCTCCTTAAATAGCTGCAATGATGAGCTGGCGCTCGCTTCTGTTACTATGTGAATTTATGGAGCTGTTGTCACACGCTTTGTTGGAGGAAATATACGGTGGTTCTGTCACAGGGACTGGACACCTATAATTCTCACTTTCTTTGCCTGCTCATAAATCCCTGCTGCTCAGCCACACCATTATTGTACTTTGGTTGCTGCTATAATCCCCTCTTTGGAGCAGGGCCCTCGCCGTGCCTTGCAGGGGAAGCGCTGAGTCACCAGTATCGCTCCAGTGGAGATGAAATGCTGCACAGGGTCGGTGACTGCCTGCCTGGAAAAGGAGATTCAGGCACGTAGATCTGCCCCAGGGCCATGCTGACAGGTAGATCCTGGGCTGAAAGGCACCAGGTACCTTGGAAGTGCCACTTTGTGGGGGTTTTACCATCTTGAGTGTTTCATGGGTTTTGGTGCTGACGGGCACCAAAGCAAAGGTACAAGCTTTGATTCTTGATTTTTTCTGTAAGACACTGCATAAAAAAGGGAATTTGCTGCTTCTTGTTGTTTGGAGAAGCACTTGTCTTACTGGAGCACAAGTGTGAGGAGGAGGAGTTGCTGATGGAACTGGGGTTGTTTAGTCTGAAGGGGAAGTTTGAGGGGACCTTATGGCTCCCTACAACTACTGGATGTTGTATACAGGTCGGGGTCAATCTTTTCTTCCAGGTGACAAATGATAGGTTAAGAGGAAATGGCTTCAAGTTGCACTAGGAGAGATTTAGATTGGATAGCAAGAAAGGTTTCTTTACTGAAAGCATTGTCAAATATTGAAACAGGCTGCCCAGGGAAGTAGTGGAATCACTGTCTTGCAAAGTGATCAGAAAACGCATAGAAGTGGTACTTAGGGACAAGGTTTAGTGGCAGATCTGGCAGTGTCAGGTTAATGGTTGGACTCGATCTTAGAGATCCTATCCTATCCTATCCTATCCTATCCTATCCTATCCTATCCTATCCTATCCTATCCTATCCTATCCTATCCTATCCTATCCTATCCTATCCTATCCTATCCTATCCTATCCTATCCTATCCTATCCTATCCTATCCTATCCTATCCTATCCTATCCTATCCTATCCTATCCTATCCTATCCTATCCTATCCTATCCTATCCTATCCTATCCTATCCTATCCTATCCTATCCATTTTCCCATCCCAGTGCTTTTTGCCCAGACCGGAGGACTTGGTTGTACCTCATTTGTGTGCACAAAGCCCTGCCTTGCCCCGCAGGCCTCGAGCTGCCGGCGCTGGAGCAGTGTGAGATCCTTTATTGCTCAGACACTGTCAGCCTGGCTGGGCTGAGGATGGGTTTGATCTCTGGGCTGCTCTCGGACCCTGGGCTTTGCTGCAGCACTCCTTTGTGTCTGACGCCAGAGCCGCTCTGTGCGCGGCGGCTGTCGCTGCCTCTGGCTCTGCTTTTTGAGTCACTGCCGTCTCTCTGCTCCTCCGGCCTCTGAACCCTTTCATCTCGCCCCGCTATGCACTGCAGCCGCCTCCTTTCATCTTCTCCTCTCTGCCTGTGGGAATGCCCTTTCGGAAGCTGCTCTGCCTCATCCCGGTCACTGTTGGAGCAGCCCCTGTGCAGGGGGCACGTCGCTGCTGCATCCCTGGCAGTGGCACCTTGCCCAGCCCCACACCGACCCACACCGCTGCCTAGCCTCACCCCTGGGAAATTACCGCTCTGCCCTGTGCCTCTGTTTCTCTTTCTGGCTTTCATCTGTCTCTTTTGCTCAGGCCAGAGGCTGCTGTGTGTGACAAGCCTGACGGTGCCATGACAGCCCGGTCTCAGCTGGGAATGCTGCCCTAACACAGATAATCACAGCGCTGGGAGCCCTGTCCCTGCTGCAAGCCCTGCTCAGTCCCTCGTCTGCACAAACCCCATCTGCCAGTCCCTCATGTCCACTGCTTAGAGACAAGTGAGCCCCCCCAGGAAGATGGTTTGCGTTGTGTAACCCTTCCTGCACCTTTGTGAGAACAGTGAAGTTGAAATGTGGCTGTGTTTCACTCCCAGCATCAGGATGTCTTGGTGCCATGTTGGAGGCAAGGGTAGGCTGTGTCTACACCCACCTGTGACCTGGATTGCGGTCCAGGAGCCACCAGGAGCAGTACCTGGGTGTTGGGACAGCACTAGGGTGCTGCTAGGTGGGCTCCTCTTGCTCCAGGTTTTCTCCAGGTTCACAGGGAGTTACCAGACATTTGTGACTTATCCCAAAAGTTTGCAGGGGTCCAGACTTGAGGAGAGCCATACCCCATAGGAAGGGAAAGTCCTGAGGGCAGAGGACCACTGCAATATTTGTCTCATGAAACTTGTAGCCCTCAGGAATGATGCTATATTCTCTTGAATGGCTCCTGCAGCGACTTTATCTGTGGCCCATTCACCACTACAAGGACCAAATCCCAGCAGCAGCTATGCCCTGAGTGTCCCCTCACCCTCTGGGTGACTCAGGTATGTCCCCCATCTGTGCTGTAAGCAAGCATGGGGAGAGCAGATGGAGACAGGGAGTGTCTGTCCTCTTCCTCCAGCACTGTGTGTCAGCCCATTGCACTGGAAAGTGGTCTATTGATCAAGATCCATTGCCAGTTATTTCCCGGAGAAGCAAGCAGTGATTGAAGAAAGGTTTGTGCCTCTGAGACACACTTTTCCCCCTGGAGCAGTACACTTATCTCCTGTTCCACCACCAGAAAAAGAGAGAAGGGCACAAGCCAGCCCAAGGCCATTGTTGCCTTATAAAAGGCAATGTTGGAGATGGTCAATGATGGGCACCCACTGGAGGAGCTTAATCCCTGCTCATCCCATTTTGACAATAAAGTCACATGTTTTGATAATAAAGGCTTCCACCTGGAAAGCTTAATGAAAAACACAGGGAAGTGTTGGTTCTAGGCAGGAATTTGCTTTACTATTCTGCTCCTCAGGAGCTTTCATAAGTAGGTTTCTTTGCTACCACAACAGAAAGAACACCCCTTTCATAATGAATTGCCTTCAACTACCATGAGCCAAGCTTAGGGGTTTTTTTTTGTTTTTGTTTTTTTAAATGTGGGAGCATAGAAAATTAAATCTCTGTTGGACTTTTTAAAGCAATTATTTTAAGCACTGTGAATAAACAGGGAGTGTCTTACAAACACCTGTTATTTTTCCCATCGTGAGTTTGGCTGCTGCTGAACAGTCAGAAATGCTGCTCTTTATAGGATAAAGTGTGTTTATCTGGCAGAGAAGAATAGGGTTTGTTTTCAGCACAGAATAATCCACTGGCTGCTGTATAAAGTGCAGCACCAACTTTTATTGAATAGCAGGCATTTGTTCCCTGGCTTCCTCCTGGTTGCTGACAGATTGGTGAGACTCAGTTGCTCCCATCCTGAAAGAGGCACCTCAGACCTGGGCAGAAGGAAGTGGGACCATGTCACTGCCAGCTTCTCAAAGCTTCTGGGTTTGCTGTGAATATGGACACGAGCTGCAGCATAAGATTTGATTCAGATCTAGCTGTCAGCCTTCTTCTGCAGAAATCAGAGGGTGCCAAATCCGGACTTCTGAAGTTCAGTAGGAGTAAAGTCCATCTCAAAGTCCATGCTCCCAAAACACACTGCTAAAGGAGGATCTGGAAACAGTTCTGGGAGATTCTCATGATCAGCTGCTTCCTCTTTACCCCTTTTCCCCATCGCCCTGTCTGGTTGCTGCAGGCTGACAGTACCATGAGGACAAGGTTGCTGCTCATACAGTAGCATTCAGAGCATGAGCAGAACAGCACAGGGACCTGAGGCAGAGGGATTACAGCAGCAGTTGTTTGGCTGAGCTGACCTGATTGAGCTGACACTTCCTTCTTTTCCAGCCTTAACCTTTCCTGAAGGTTGTCACCTCCCCTCGCCTGTCCTCCCTCCGGGTGGGGGGAAGCTGCAGAGCAGCTGAGCAGGAGCCTCGTGAGCAGGACATGGCCTGAAGGGAGGGAAAGAAGAGGTCAGAGGTGGCTGGGACTCCATAGATGAGACAAAGCACAAGGGCTGACAGCAATGGATTTGCAGCATGCACTTGGTATTGCAGGTCAGGCTTGAGGTGACCTGAGCAGTGATCATTCCACAGAGACAGCCGAGGTCCTTTGTCCTTCTTCCCTCAGGTAGCATCAACCACCAGTACTGTTTTTCAAGTACGTGTCTAAAGACAGCAAGGCTCTCTAACAAGCTAAGACAAGCATCACATTAGCCCCTAGCAGGAATGATTTTAGCAGGGACACTTGCAAAGCTCTATTGTAGCTGGCCAGCAAGTGTTCTGCCTCCTGGGTTTTGCTAGTTTATATTATGGGATTAGGTTTTTTACTAGTTTCTTGCTTCTCAGGAGTTTCCAATAAATCAGGGCTATTTCTGAGGCCCAGTTAAAAACCATAGAGTGCAAAAGAGAGGTGAGGGGGTACTGGGATTAACTTGCTCCTGTTGGTGCTTGTGCTTTTGAGCAGTTCAGATATCCATCTGGCCAGTTTTCTTCCCTTTCTTACTGCTCTGTTGTTACTGGTTCTGCACTGGATATGAGCTCTGCCAGGCTGAGGTGTCCTGAGCACGACACGGTGAAAGGACAGAGGGGGAGATGATGCCATGTGTGAAGCAGAACAGAGGTTTACACACCAGACATGCTGGTTTGTAGAAAAGCACTGCAAGTCAAGCAAAGCTGCCTGGGCTTTGAAGAGCTGAGAAGGAAACAAAGAAATCTCACCAGTTTTACTCCTGCTGTTGCTCTTTAAAAGTCTCTAGCTGAGAGCACGTAGGCAGCCAGCCTGTATTGCTAACTCTCAACCCCTGCATGGCAAATGGGGACAGTCAGGAGCCTTCACCAGCTCTTGGCTAGTGGTAGAAAGGATGTTTTCAGTGGTTAAGGCTCAAGACAGGTAGCAGAGACCAGGCTTCCATCCTGGGCGTTGTTACCAGTAAACTGTGTGTGAACAAATCCCTCAGGCCAAAATTTTCATTGCCCTGCCCTTCTGAAAATCAGGCCACGAGTTGCGTAAATATGGGTGTAGGTACCTAGCAGTAGGCAGCCAGTTTGGAACATTCTGGCTTTAATCCCTGTGCCTGAGTTACCTCATTTATAAAATGGGGATAATTCTTTGCTACCTCGAGGGATGCTCTGAAGCACATCTCTATTGATGCTGGTGAAGCATGTCCCAGCTCGCTGGATAGCTATTATTCTATACTTGACAGAAATTGGATACGGCAGAGCTGAACTAGTGCTCTTGGTTTAGTTTTCTGTGTTACCAGTGGACAGCCCTTGAGTCACAGTTCCTCCCCCCTGGCAATGAGACAGAGCAGACTGGGGACACTTTTGGCATTGCCACAGCTCTGTGGTGCAGCTTTAAAAAAGCCAAGTACCCCAATAGTTCTGCCCCTGCCTGTCACTGCTCCAGGGTAGTCAGACTGGACATAGGACATGCCTTTCCCTCTGGGGAGGGAGATGAGTTGCCAGGACACTGGGGTGTGTGGCTTTGTAAGCTCCTTCTGTTAGGAACAAATTGTGTTTGTATCTCCTCAAGTTTATGTGGTTTGTTTTCATGTAGCATGAGCTCAGCATTTCTGCTGCAGAGACAGATGTCTGTACAAGACAATTAAAAGAGCAAATTGATTCAGAATAGCTCTGGATTTTGACGCTCTTCTTCTGTGATAAAAGGATCTCTTCCTCTGCTTCACATGAGCTGTTGATACCAGGGAGCTTTCCCATCAATTTTCCAATAAGAAAAAATATTTTATTCAGCACATGACTTTCACGTCATTTTCATAAACAGCAGCAAGACATTCTTTCCAATAGAACTGTGCCCCTTCTGCCTTCTTTCCAGCAACTTATCCCAGATACTCCTAGGAGAAACATGGATGATCCGTCACTTTATGCTAAGAAACATATTTATATTTCAAAAACTCTAATGCCACAGGGTTCTTCTTTGCACAATGCTGGCAAAGTCTTACACTTAGAGTCACTTCCATATTTAAATCATAAAATGCAGGGAATAAGATTTTTTTAAATTGAAAAATGGCTGCTTGGTTTTCATCTTCTGTCCTGTTGGAAACTAAAGCATAGAGGAAATCTTGGAAGAAGTGTGTTATCCTAGGATTGTCTCTCTGGACTCACCCTCGGGGTGAGGTGATTTAAGTTTGGGTGCCTATCTTTAATGACAGCTTCTGTATCTTCTGAGTTTCAACCCTCGACACAATGACAAATGAACCTCCATGCCCACCTTTGCACCCAACTGGTTTCATATCAGGCAGTTTCACTGCCCACACATAGGTAAGATAAAAGAGGAGTCTGACTCTTTTGCAATCCTCTCACCTCCTCAGAAACCTTCCGCAATCTGCATTGTCTTCAACAAAGGGTGAGCTAAAGGATGAGTGGGATACTTCATTATAACCTCTGGCTGTGCAATGAGTCACACCTGTGATTTTGAAATACAAAATAATAAATTAAGAGGGCAGTAGTGAGATTGAGCTGACAACCTGATAATAAAAATACTGGGCAACTTGTCAACTTCAGCTGAGTAACCAAAGAACGACACTTTCTGCCAAGCACAGGCAAATGAAAGGCTCTCTTTGCTGCACTGTTTTCATGATGTGGCCAACAGCAATGTCTAGTGGTTCAATATAATGTAAACACTGACTATATTTTCTGGAGCTGGTTTCTCTTTTTGTCCTCACAGAGAAGTAAGGTTGGCATCCAGGAGTCTGAAGTAATGATTGAGAGCTGGGACTCTGCCTTGTATTTATGCCAACAAAAAAATCTCTATGACTCTGTTTACCTAAATGTAGATGACTTTATAGATAGGATTTAGAAAAGTATAATTACTATTAGCCTGATTCTCAGAGGGAAGGCATTCATAAATATTCTCTATTTATTAATCATCATATACAGTCATTTTCCTACAAATGTCAAACTAACTGTCAAACTCTTCATTGACTTCACTTTCTCAGTTGTACAAGGGTGTGGGGTATGGGGGAAGCTACCTGGGCCAGCTCACAGTCCAGAACATTTCAAAGCCACACTGCCAACAATTTGGGACACAGTTTCATGAGCCAGCTTTGCAGGAAAGAGAACAGCAAAATGCCATCCTCCCACCATCATCTGGGTTCAGCAGCAGTTTAACACCCCTTACAAAGTGATGTCTTTTTCATAAAACAACAACAACAAAAACCCCCAAACAAACAAACAAAAAAAAACCCCACAAAAAACCCAAACAAACAAAAAAAAACCCCACAAAAAACCCAAACAAACAAAAAAAAACCCCACAAAAAACCCAAACAAACAAAAAAAAACCCCACAAAAAACCCAAACAAACAAAAAAAAACCCCACAAAAAACCCAAACAAACAAAAAAACAACCCACCAAAAAAACCAAAACCTCCCCAAACAGAATTTGGGTAGGAATCAAGATTCTTCCCTATGGAAAGAACAAAAAAAAAAAAAAAAGGAAAAGATTTGTCACCAACATGTTTTCTCCTTTGAGTGACTATAGGAATAGGTATTTGCTACCAGGAAAGCCTCTTGTTCTGGGCAAAGAGCTCTCTCTCTCTCTCTGTGGGGAGGAGGAATGCTCTCAGTGTTTCCTTGGAGAAAGGTGGGGCTGCAGCTGTGTAACTGAGATGTTCACGTGGAGGTTTGGCATGACCCAAAATTGTCACCACAACAAAAACATCCTCAAACAAAACAGAAAACTTCTCAATGGATTAAAATCTGTACTGAAGGCCTGTACAGAAAGCCAATCTCAGTAACAAGGTGGCACAGCTCCTACCAGAACCAAAAGATTTCTGGACTTGAGAGTAAAATGTAAACTTTAAACAACCCTCACCCCCTCAAAAAAAAAAAGATTGTTTTTCTTTTCCTATTATTCCAATAAATGTAATGTTAGGGAATAGATATTTTGGTATGAGGCAGAGCCATTGTGTTGCTTGCAAGTGGACAAAGTACAGGGTACTTTTTAATGCTCTAAGCAGGATATCTTGACTTCTGAGCATTGCTCAAATAAAACAAAGTAGTGGAGATTTTGCCCATCATTACAACTGCACATTTCGTTTCATGATTGGCATCTGGGCTGAGCCTGTGTATACTCTAATGTCAGAAAAAACAACATTTCCAGCCAATGGGACAGTAGTGATTGAACTGCCAGGGATGTCCCTGTGAGCTGGAGGATAGCTTCTTGAGTGAATAGCTGATTTCTTTGTACCTCTGACCCCATCAACACTGTTCCACTGGTGATTTTGTGCCTTCAGTTTCAGAGCTTGTAGAATGATTTGACTTGCCAGGGACTGGACAGTGAAATGACAGAGACAGATCTAGATTGAATCTAGTTGGCAAGTGGAGCACACCATTTTTAGCAGGAAGTATATACTTTTAAATATTGCAGTGAGATGATCAATGTGTTACAGTAGGTCAGTACTGTCTTGAAGGATTTGGGACCATGGGCAGCCTGTACCCCAGTGTCAATCACAACCCCATGTTCATAGTTTCTTCTGCAGTAGGACATGCCTGTGTCTATATTTTATTAAAAAAACAGCTCCAGGTCAGCATGCCAAATTGTTCTTGAAGCAAGTGAATCTGGCAGCAAAGAAAGAGCTCAGGTCATCTTATTTGCCATAAAATGGTGATGGAAAGGTGAGCAGGACAGATGGTGATTGCTATATCAGACACTTGGCCCTGCTAATCCTCAACTCTTCTGTCATTTTACCAAGTGAAAACCTTAAGAGAAACCCCCACTTCCCAAAGTATGTTCATGAATTTAATCCAGTGGGACCTGGAAAAGCCAATCATCCACATGCCCACAGTGAACAACCCTTCAGGAGGTGTCATGAGTACCCTTGCAACCTGTCGCCTCTAACTTCTCCAGCTGAATGGCCACATATTTATTTACATTCTGAGACTTGAATTCATACTCTTACCTGGGCAGTGAGACATGTCTCTTGCTCCACCACTGCTGCTTGCCAGGGAATGCATAGATAAAGCAAGGTGCTCCCTCCTGCCACCAAGGACAATGTGCTCATATTAGTCAATAGCTGCTGGCGAGCCCTGGAGGCTGGACATGCTTCTTGTTTCAGCAACCTGGAGTGAACATGGAAAGCACCTGGCTACAAGGGCTGTAAACAAATAGAAACTTGACTGGGAGTTGCCACATAGCACAGGAGTTTAAATGAGATACAAAGCCAGGCACCTCCTATTACTAAGGAAAATTCAAGCCGCCATTTGTCCCGGCACGGTTCTGTTTTCCAGTGCCAACACACGCCGACCAGAGACAGTGTGTCATGGAGGATTCGCTGGGCCTGATGCAATGTTCCCAACCTGGGATCAGATTAGTCCTAACCCAGGATCTTATGCAAATCCAAGGCTGAAGGAAGCTTGAGAATGAAATAAGAGAAAATCCCCGTGATCAAGGTTGCTGATAAAAGCAGCCGCCTCCAGCCGGTGAGCAGCATCGCCCACAGCCTGGCTCCTGGCGTGCTGGGCAGGGGCTCAGGTGGATAATGACAGCCCAGCACCAAGTGTGCCCATCAGGCAGGAGGAGAACAGGATGCTGTCCCATCCCCTGCACAGAACAGCTCTGTTGGAGCGAGCAGGGGCCATGCCAAAAACGTGGACAGAGGCAGACCTGTATTCCACTGTCTGAGGGGAGTCCTTGGGCAGCTGTAATGGCTAAGTGGAGGGCTGAGCGCAGGCAGCATGCACTCTCTGTTTCCTGGGCTTGCTAGATATCCTCTCTTCAGAGCATTATATATCTGCTTTCTACTGTGGACAAGACTTGGGGTCTCCAAAGTCTTCTTTGTGGGACAAGAGAGTCTCCAGGGTGCCTGCGTTTCCTAGCTGCTTACAGACAGTAACACAGAGTGTTTGTTGTGGTGTCCCTTTAGTTAGAAGGGATCTACTCTAGTTATCCCAAATATTTGGAGTGGAACTAGGTCCCGCAGTTTGTTTCACAGCGATAAGTGACATTCAAATGGCAGCAACTCCTCTCCCCTGCTCTCTACACACAGGGTACACACTGCAGTGAAGTAGAAAGCACAGCAATTGCAGAAACACCTTCTAGTAGCCACTGTGATCCCTGATAATTACCCTCCTTAGCCTCCCCTGGTGCTTGATGGCTGCTCAGCAAAGCCAACCGCGTGTCCTACCTGCGCAAGCCTCTTGGTATCTGCTATCAACGTGACTAAGACCGACTTGCAGGTTCCGTCATTTACCATTCCCAAGAAACTTTCTCCCGGAGGCAGTCAAGGCACAGGGCATCCACAGCAGGTATTCTGCCCAATTAAGCAAGTGAGCAAGCAGTGCTATGTGGCTGGTTGACATTTAGAGTAGAGCAGAGGAAGACAGACTGGAGGGAGATGTTGCAACCTTGTTTGTGTTGGCAGTGGATGGGGTTGCGAAAAAGCCCTAAGAGAAAGTAACAAACAAAGGGTGTGTCTTGAAATGAGGTTGAGTTCAGAAACCTTTGCACAACGTGCAGGCAACACGTGCAAGAGCCAGGTGATTCAGAGCTGCCTTTCCTACGCTCTTGTGACCTAAATCCCCCAACAAAAGGGACTAGTATGTGCAAATACAACGAGAGCCTCCTGGCCTCTGGACCTGGTTTTCCAGGAAGAAAACCTGGCCCTGTTGTACAGAATGACACACTGAGGTGCAGCACAGGATGTTTTTCAGGGTTGTGTGTAGAGACTCAGGGACCATCTAAGATCAGACTTGGGGGTAGTGGCCCAGTATTTTAGTTTTCATGTAGCTGAGTTTCTTCTAACATAAAGCTCCTCTTTACATTGCCTCTTTTAAGTCAAACATTACATGAATATTTCAGATCCTTTCCATCTGATTGTTTTGCTCTGGGTTGTTTTTTTTTCCAAAATAGCAAACAGCTTTTGTTTGCTTGGGGGAGAGGAGGGTTAACACTCCATGTGTGTGATGCTTTCACAGCATCATAGAATAGTCTGGGTTGAAAGGGACCTTAAATTCCAAACCCCTCTTCATGTGCAAGGGTAGCACCCACCAGGCCAGGCTGCACAGGGCCCCATCCAACCTGGCCTTGGACACTTCCAGGGATGCTTTAAGAAATATTCTCTCAGTCCAGGCCTCTAGAAGAGTACAGCAGGCAGAATCAGCCTGTACCTGTTAGTTACAGGGGAAAATATACTTTGCAGCTTTTTTGGAGCTCCAGGAGTAAAGTGCAAGTGTTCCTTGCTCCTTCATTTGAACACACAGTATGAATTACTGTTCCATCTGTACTGGGAGCACTCCCATAGAACACTGCTGTGTTACAGTAAATTTTTCTGAGCCCATGTTATTCCCTGGGAGGGGTGCTCATAAGATGACCATGAGCTTTTTAATCCCTTTGGGGACCTGTTTAGAGGTCCCTCTGTACTTTCACCATTATGGGCAGCTTTTCACCCCATCTTGCATGGCCAAGAGGAGATCACACAGTGGTGCTGACTCAGTGATATGGAGAGGGGTTGTGTCATGAGGCACTGATGAGGCGAGATGAGGCAGTGATGTCACAAGGGTAGAATCTGCATATCCTGTTGGAATAAACAGATAAATGCCAAGTCAAGCTCCTCCATCATCTCTTGCATTCTTAGATTTTTTCACTGTCTTGTTTATGATTCAGCCTTTGAAGCACCTGGTATTTGTATTTTTTCCCACCACTGAATCACGTTCTCATTTGCACATTATCCCTTGCCTGAATTTCTCCAATCAGTGTCTAGACACTGATATCGCTGCTTCGTGAGGAATACAGGTAGAAAAGCATACTTTTATTCCTGAGAATCTTAGAAGCTTTTCTGAGAGGCAGAAAGTTTTCTCTCTTCTTTGAACAACAAACAGACTATCAAAAATCAGACCACAGCTTGGGCAGAGATAGGAACATAATGTGTAGGAAACACAATATTCAGGTAGGGTGGCCAACATTCTGCTCATCTGTGTCTTAGTCTCTATAAATCAGCCAGATGTCTTGCAGGCAGAACAGCACAATAAGGTTTCCAGATAGCACTCAAATCCAGTGAAAGAAGAAACTTTATGAATCAGCATGGTGTGTATTGAGGTCAGTGAGGAGGAAGGCAGAAGGACATTAACGTGAGAACAGTCATTTATTAAAACGCTGCAGCCCTGAGAAAGAAGAGAAGGAATTGTTGATTTCAGAGATCGTGTGCAACAACTGTCAGACAGGGGACTCCCCTTCTTCTCTACTGGAGTATGACCTCCATTCATACTCAGCTGCTCTGGTTTATATCTATATGTTGTAGCTCTAAAACCCTCAGAGCCAAGTTCGTCTGCAATATTTTTTACGTAAAGCATTTATTTTAACAGCTTCCCTACATGGACTGTGTGCAGTTCTTTGGGGACAAGGCCATTTTTCAAAGTTAGTGCTGCAGAGACAATAAAAAAGAGCTAAAAGAGATTAGAGTTTTGACTCTTACTATATATCAGGGAAATCTTACTGGAAACCTCAGGCAGATGCACAGTAAAAAGGCTAAGCATGCTGCTGCTGTGATATATTTGCCTGAAATTGCTAGAAGACTCATATAACTTTTCCCTGTTTGCACTTGAGAAACAGATTGCTTCACTTCTTGATCCAAAGTTTGAGCCGTTCATGCTTGAAAAACTGCAAACCAAGGGGCATTGGCTGATAATCATGTAATTGTGCTGCTTTTTCGTCCTTTTTTTTTTAGCCTATGTTGACAGCACATAAATCATCGTAGCTTTCCAGATAGATAGTTATATTGGTAGAGCTCTGCTCCCAGGATTTAAAGGCAAAGTCTTGCCATATGAGGACTGAACACCAGCTGAGCCATGGCCACTATCACTGTCAGCTTAGCTGACAATAAAAGGAGGTTAATCCAAACTGCATCAACTGCAGGCCTCTGTACACCTTTGTTTATTCCGGGCTAAGAGGGAGCACATGGAGAGTTACCACAGCTCAGCTAATATATGGTGAGTTGTTAAGCTTGTAAGCCTTGAGTCCCTGTTTTCTGATTCACATCTGACACAGGAAATGGAAGACAATAATTAATGAGTGGAAGAGGAGATATGACTTTACAATAGAGAGAGATGGTGAGATAACCTTATTACATATTTCACTGGATCTTTTACCAAACAGATGATAGACTCATTATAAAGGGTGCACAGAACAAAGAGAACATTGACATTTAAAGAGATTCTGCTCCGGAAAGCAGCCACAGAATTGGCATGATGGGTTTCCGTGACTTTTATGTTTGGCTTTCGGGTGAAGGAACAGCTTTGTGTCTATTAGACCTGCAAAGTGTTGCAATGTGGGAGTTACACTGATTTTTAGTCTGATGAGATTTTGGTATTGAAGTATGCCTCTGTTCTTTCCTCCACCTCTTTTATTCTTTCTTTTTTTTCCTTCTTTCTTTTTTAAATTTAACTTCATTTTCCATGAACACCAGATAGCAGCAGCTTTTGCTCTGCTGTTTCCTTTGTTTTTTCTCACTTGTTCACAAGGCAGGGTTGCTTTTCCCACTATACTGTTGCAGCTTCAAAGCTATCTTCATACAAGCTGATACCACCCTAGTGTAAGCAGTGTGAACTTCTGCATTTGGTGATCCACATCAGCTGTAGAATGTCTCATCCTTGTTCATTTACAGAACTCTTCTAACCAATCAGAGATGAAAAACCAGCTTGATTGATACTAAAAGAAGAGGGTTTGCATGGCCTTATGCCCTGATTTAGTTAAAACTTCTTAAAGCTGCACTCTTTAAAAAGAGTTCCATTGAATATGCACTTGATATGTTGGAAACATCATGCCAGGGCTGTACAAGCTATTGAGTTATATCCTTAGTGATATACTATAAAAGCCTTTGTTTTCAATGAGCCTGGAAAGTAAGAATTAAAATGCTTGTAAGCCTGAAGTCTGTGAGTGCACTGGCGGAATTGAAGCAGTGGCTAATACTAGACTAATGCATGGGGTGAGAGAAAACCACATCTGGCTCTGTGTCACCTCTGTCTTGCAAAGCACCCTCAGCAGATGCCACAGCTCCCTGAGTGACCTTGGGAACAGTGGATGCTGCCTGGTGGTGTTTGGGATCACTTGGAACATGATGTGTTTAAAGCTAGCTTAAGTGTCATAAAAACCTGTAGATAGCACCCAAACAAAAGGCTGCACTGAGGCCACGTCACGCTTTCTGAAGTGTTTCTCAGAATTTGGGTTCACAGGAAATTGCAACTTTCCGGTCTGATTCAGGAAAACATGAAATGTCAGATTTTTCTGTGGAACAGAGATTTCAGCACTCATTCAGCTCAGCCAGCAGGTGAGGAGAAGCTTAACAGTAGCACGTGGAGTGAGTGCCCACCACAGTAATCCCTTGAGCAAAGAGCACATGAGGCTGGGAAACTCTGAAAGGGAAGTCAGAATGACCCTAACAGAAAACCTTTCCTAAAGGAAACCACATCTGTTCAAGCTGGCATGGAGGACTGTTCTCAGGAGGAGTGAGATGCAAAGTTCAAGGGAACTGCCTGCAAAGACACAGAGTGACGGAGCTGGGTTATATAATGTGCCTTGGTGTGAGGAAGCTCTTTGTTCTATTTACAAATCCCTGTATTACTGACAAGGAAACTTTGATGGCTGCCTTCCAAAGACAACAATGAAGAAAGAAAGAAAGGTGGGTTTTTCTTTGTCTTGCAGCTCCCATAAATCCCCTCCTATTCTGAAATGTGATTTTTAAAATTATTTTTCTTTCCCGCATGTGTAATCCCATTGCAGGTTTTACAAGTATAATTACAAAGCAATTAAATGTGGGAGCAGTGACGAAGACTGCACCAAGGAACGCTGAGCCTGTTTGTTTGAAAACTCCACAGGTGCTAGTTACAGCTTTGAAACACGGAGGTTATTGTGTCTGAAGAATATTTTTTCATCCACAAAGAGGTCAAATACCGGAGAACATTCTTGGATATTATGTGAGATTTAAGCAAGACTTATTCCTCAAAGACAACCTTATAAACCAGTTTATGATACAAAAGTTCCCAAACCCTGAGAAAACTCAGGGTGAGACTGGAACACCAAGGGAGAGGATAGAGCAGAGGTCACAAAATCATGAATAATGCAGAGTAAGGGGATAGAGAATGAATAATCACTATTTGCTATCACATGAGAACACCATTAAAAAACAATCACAATCATTTTTCTCTGCAGAAACAGGCTCTAATTAAATAGACTCCTCTAAGCCAATCTCTAGGACTCTGCCTCTACTATTCTGTAGTCCTCAGTAAATACTTAGAGTGAATGGTGTAGAGCTGTAATACCCTCTGGGAATAACCCTTGGTACCTGTCACTAAATCCATTCTATATATTTGCTGGTGAACAGTTTGGCTGTAGACTAGATGCTGTTCTTGCTATTCAATTAAAAAAATATTTTGTGAGATTTTCATCATTGGCTAAGAACAAGTTCCCTTTAATTTCCTGGGTGCTTTGGATAAAAAGTCATTTATTTGGTAGAAGCACATTATAAAGAAGTACAAGGTAGAGATAGTCCTTCCAAGTCTTGTTCAAACTCCATTTCAGACATAAGGAATCCTTTATCTCAGCTCTCTATCTAGGAAAATATTTACCCATTATAATGACCTAATCACAGGAAGGGGCCAGGGCCCAATTTTCTCATTTGCCTGCCTGTCTCATTGTGGGGTGAGGCTTGATGCAGGGTGTGCACCAGTCCCAGATCCCTGTGCAGAGCCTGCAGCTGGTGTTCAACACCAACAGTGTTAGCCAGTGAAACGCTTTGGGTGCTCTCAAATGCTGCTTGGTGATATCCAGCTTCTCCATCAGGGCCTTCCTACCATTTGGGCAGCATGGCCACCTCATCTAGGAATCTGTGGAGCAACACCAAGGTGGCTAAAGCAATGCCCAGTAGGTTGTTGTTCCTACACAATTGAAAAGAATGAGTGAAAGATCTTAACTGAAAGGCGTTGAAACTATTCTGCTTAGGACAAAAGCAGAGCAGGAAAGAGCCCAGATGAAATCATGGACATTCAAAGAGTTGAGCTGCTGTGTTTCCACAGATGAAGATGCAAGCTGATCTCTCTGTAATAAGATAGGGTGGGAAAGGTTATATAATTAGGTTGCTTGTTGCCTTAAACCCTCCTTCTCTGTAATGCTAAATAAAACAAATGCTTTGAGGATATAGGTCATTATCCCTGATCAGCTGCCCAAAGGGAGGAAACAGAGGGTGGTAAACTTCTGACACATGGGTGTAAACAGCTTTTGATTTAATAGTGGAGAAATGTGGCATTTTTTCAGTCTGTGCTTGGGAGAGGTGAGATGTTGAACAGGTGAGATGGACCTCCAGAAGTTCTGCAAATGCTAGAACCTTGTGGCTGAAATGTAGGCAGGATAATGCAAATACCAACTGATTTTTTTCTTCCTCTTTTCCCTGAAGTAGGTGTGGGACTAAGAAACAAAGGTGACACCAAAATGTCAGCTTTCCTGAAGCTTTGGAACCATTTGACTATCTCTAAAAGCTCTGTGCAGATCAGGTATTTGTAAGCATATTGCTTCAGGCTCACAACCTCAGCCAGCCCTTGCTAGGAATGTTATCACATTCCTGGAGCTGTGGTGGCTGTGGTGTGACTGTAGCATCAAACAGATACTTGAAGTGTTCTGAGAGAGGTGGCTCTGACATCTTAAGGATTTGCCAAGGCACCAGTGAGATCCTAGGGTTTCTCCAGTGCAGCCACAAACTCAGTGTTTTCAGGTTATTACTTCAAAGGGAAGATGGTGCTTCCAGCACACATTTACACTCAAATTAGAGACAATTTGGAAGAGATCTATGAGCAATCTGGATTAGCTCTCTGCAGACATTCCTCTCCAGCCACAAGCAGCTCATGAGCAGTTTGAGCCCAGCTCTGGTGCCAGGGATCTGTCACCTCACTGGCATCAGGGCTGGGCTGTCTCCTTGGTGATCCAAATTTTTGATGGTGTGAGGAAATGCGCATTCAGGGATGGCTGAGCCCAGGGATACTGAGGAGTCCTGCATTGCTTCTGTGTCTCAAAGTGGGATGGAGCAAATGGAGCAGACTGTGGGCAGAGACACTCTTGGTCAAGGCCAAACATGGGTTGAAATGTATAAAAATTCTTGGGTCAGTCCATACTTATGTGCTATAAGGTATATGGAGCTCTGAGGGTAACTAATGGGAGTAGGGAGTCCATCACTTTCACAGTGTGATCTCCTAGAGCTGAGGAAGGGCTGTTGTCTCCTTTTATTGATGGCACACTGAGACACAAAGCTCCAGAGTGCTGGGGAGAAACATGTTGGGCAAATGTTTCTCATTAAGAAAAGTTTATTTGTCAGACATGATTCCTTTCATGTAGTGTGTGTGGGAGTGTATCCATTTTAGCAAGATACTCTAGGAAATGTTTTCTTGGAGTCAGCATGGAATTTCTGGCTGAAATAGTCCTTTGTTGTGGCATGGTCATTCCTGGGCTGGCTGGGAGTCTGCAGGTCAGGTTTTGGAACTGAGGCTGGCAAGGTGGGGAATTAAAACAGTCAAAACTGATTCTCAGTCGCTTCTGGCACTGTGATGTTTTTCACTGCATGCTTTTTGTCCTTTATTACAAGGGAGAAAGTCCTCCAAAATGTTGAGAAGTCCTGTTTTTGTCACAGTAGAGATGGGAAAGATTCCAGACTCTCCAAGATACTGGCAAATGGTGGAAGCTTTTCCAGCTCAGCTCAAGCTGCAACTTTCCCCAAGTCCCACATCTGTTCTGTTGCAGAGCCGCATACTTAACCCTGGTGTTCTGTACAGATAATAATGTAAATAAAACAATTTGCTTTTGAAAACTATTACTGCCTAATTACCTGGTGGAGAAAGGGAAAAGCTGGCAGCCAGAAACTGGAGACCCAGCAGCCGTGTCCTCTTCTTTTAACTTCATTGTCCTCGTTTTACAAGCTGGTACTGGTAACAGCTCTCATCTCAAGGCAGTTGTTTTCCAAAGTAAATACTCTTCTTTGCATAATTTTCTTTGTGTATATCTTTAGTATAAACCAAATTAACCTCTTGCTTCTTCAAGGCTGTAAATCATTTAGGACCTCTGTAGGAGACACATAGGTGTTTTGAAGCACTCCATGGAGGACACCTCCTGAGCCAGCAAATCCAGAGCTTTGCTGATGCATAGGGCACTGTCTGAAGGCACCATGGGATCTGGGCTACCTCGTCCTCTGGGAACATCCACTTCAAGTTACTTGTCTTTGCCATTATCAACTGCACAGCTTTTGATTTCTTAAACTCTTCTCATCAATCCTGTTCTTCACTCAAATCTGCCCAAAGGCTCAGAAAGGGAGATGGAAATGTCCAGGGGTCAAGCACAGAAATCAAGTTTTGTTCAGATGAAAACTAGCAAGAGAGAATATGCTAACTCTGAGCAGGAAGGCCAGAAGGTCGCTGGATTATTTTGCAGTCTTACCAAAAAACTCCTCTTGGATCTGTTGTTCAGTGCAGCTCAGATTGATTTTCATCCAGAATAGCTCTTCGTATTTTAATTTTGGTTTCCTTTTTCTTTTTTTTTTTTTTCTTTCTTTTTCACTGTGAATTATTTATCCTGTGTTTCACCAAGGGAGTCTAATTTTCTCATCTTCTCCCTTCCTAATATTTAAATCTCTCTAGGTGTCTCTGTAATACATCCATGTTCCCTGATTGAAGGAGTTACAGACAAAATCCACAGTTGGCATTTTTAGTTTGCAGAGATAATATTTTTGGGGTTGTATACATTTCTATGTGCTGTAACTCTATTTACTTTAGCAGAAGAGCCCTTAAGACTCACAAATGAAGAAACATATTTAAAATATGCATCTTGCAAATATGTTAATGCCTATATAGGCTATAAGTCCCTGTGGAAATAAGAAGAGGCATTCTTTTAATTAACAATGGAGTGCATCCAGTTTTTCTTCCTACCTAAGTTATTTCCAGCACATTCACTAAAATGCTACCAGATTCAATAATATTTGTCTCTTTCTTGGCTTCTTATATATATAACTTTCTACCATGACAACAAGTCCAAGATTTTTTGGAGCCAAAGCAGGAATGATGATGTGTTTTTGTTGTTGTTGTTCTTCTAACCAGCTGTCTTTGCTCATCTTGCTGTCACTAGGAGAAGACATCTGCTTAGTACATTCAATATTTTCACTTTGATTCTCAACAGGGAGGTCAGAGCCCATGCAAAAATGTGCCCCAAAATATTTTGTTACCACAAACATTCCTTTTAAGACTGGGGTACTTTGTTCAGAGTAGGCTCCATAAGTATTTAACTGATTCTCTTCCTGTAAAGCAAAGCACTCATAATTTCTGTGCTCAAATGTGAACATGAGACCTTTGCCGTTAGTGAGATACTGTGCAAGATACCGGATGGTATAAAATACAAAGTCTAGTGGCTTCTGCTTTAATCATTTCACACCATTCTGATGAGATACTAGAAGTTAGCTTTTTTCCTCCATTAAACTGAGACCCAGAGAGCGAGGATTGTTAATGAAACTATCAACTTCTTTACCAATTCCTTGTGTTAATTTCCTCAAAATTCATTAGAAAAGAGGAGTACTGCTAGTAATGGTTTGGATGTGCCAAAATGCTTCAGGCAGTTCTTTTTTCTGGGCACTAGCAAGTCTCCTCCTTAACCAAAGATACAGTCTAGCAAAACACTTCAATCCTTAAATCCACCCTGTTCAATGGAACACTTAAATCTAAGCTGAAATCTCTCTGGGCTCAAATTAGATTTAAGCATGTCCTTAAAATGAAGTATGCTACACAAGCACATTGCTCAACTGTACTTCTCAGCACTGGAATATAGCAGTTTTACAAAACTTTACCATTCCTAAGGCACAAGTAACTATGGCCCAGACTGTAGATGGAGCAGAGCCTAAAGTGTTTGCAGGAAGATCTATACTTTCCTGAGCTACCCCAAACTCACCATGGCTAGCAGTGAAATGATATGGAATTAGACAGGACTGATGGCCAGGTAAAACCAAGCATCTTTTGAACCACTTACAACTCCAAGATGTGCGCAGAGATGGAGGGTTTGATGACAGTCACTATCTGGTACACTCAGGGAAAACTGGGGAGTTTGTTGGCAACTATATTTCTCATCAGTGAAGAGTCCCTTGGGGTTTTGGCCCAGTCTCAATTGCTGTCAGAGACCTGTGACTCACTAAAGCCTGCTCAGTACCGTGTCTTGCATTCCTGCCTGGGTGCAAACATACCTGCAGAGTGGGGAACGACAAAGCTCAGCCCCACTGCTGTTCTTGTTTCCTTCTACCAGGCAGCACACACGTGTATCTCTCAATCAGAAACACCCTGTTTGGAAATTAATTCAGACTTGCAGGATGAGTCTTTTCTCCTGTCTGCCTAGTATCCATGTTGATGTTTCCTCATTCCTTCCCCAGTGCCACAGGAATGCTACTGCTGTGAGCTCAGGTTTTGCATGTGCTTCCAAAAATACCCTCTGGAGACTGAAGGGTCAAGTGTGACACTGCAGGTCTTGATGGAAACTGGTGTCATCCTGGGGAGACGGGTGAAAAGTGCTGTGGTTTGGGGCAGAAGAGCCTCCAGTTGATCTAACACTAATTGCATCTGATCTTTGTCTGTAAATTAGGTGGCAGCTCTCCCAAAAACACATGCTTAGTGTGTTTTCCAGCCTCTTTGGCTCTTACCCACAGAAGAATTAGTTCACCAGGTGGGTGACTTTCCTGTCATTCTGGAATTGTTGCTAGTGAGGGAATATATCAGTTCCCCACAACTTCATCTGATTAAGAGCTGACTTACAGCAAAAATCACTTGGGTTTGAGATAAAGCAAACATATCCAGCTGTGAAGCTCTGGAATGGATCCTCTAGATATTCTTATGAGCAGGGTAGGTGACCCCCTCTCAGATCCAGGTTAGGCTGTGCTGCTCCTGCTTTATGGTTGAGAGATGGAATTCCTGTGGCTTCCTAAGGGCTCTTCCCAACCTGAGTTTTTTGTTTTGTGATTTTTGCATATGAAATCTCACTGAGGAGTCCAAAACTCTGAAAAGCAAGGTTTAACTTGCTGACTTCTGGAAACTTTGCACAGAATGGGGTCTGATAGGAGGACATGGTGTGTTATTCCCTGTTTTAAACTGTGCTGTGGGTTTCTAAGGGCTCCTCCAGACATGGTAAGGTGAACTGACTGGTCTAAAGTCACAGAATATGGGGAAAGTAGGAGCAGAAGCCAAGTTTCCAGTCTCCTAGTCATGCACCTTAAACACTAAAAAACTTAATTTCCTTGAATTAGTACTGGCCCAGGCTGACTCCTGTATTCCTGCCTCCTGACTGGTGTATGCAATATCAGGCATTTCAGTCTTTTGCTGTTTAATTCATTTTGCTGCTATGGTGTGGGGTGTGGTAGATATTACCGAAGGAATGATGGTGTGTTTGCCAGTATTTTTGATTTTTTCCAGGCAAAGAGCAGACTTTCACAGCCAGGCTCAACACCTTGAATTTTCTACTTTCATTTCCAAAGTGTACGATATTGGTCATGATAGGAAACTGAAAAAAACCCAGAAAATCCATGCTGTGTTTGACAAGGCAGTGACCATTCTGAGCAGCACGTTACAAGGGTAATGGGCTGCAAATCAAACTTCTGCTGCTGTGCTGCAGAGGATTAGTCACAGTTCATCTACCAGCAAAATGGAGGTAGGAGTAGTTACTATCTCAAACTCTGGAGGCTCAAAGCTTAAACCTTTCAGGATCATTTAAAGGAGTCTGCTATAGATGGGCACAGTATTCTATCTTCTGTTAGCAGCACTGGAAAATTTCATAAGCTTGATGGATAAAGAAGCAATAATTGTTGGATATGGAACCAGGAAAATATCTGACCACTGGTTTTGTCTGACATACTAAATGGAGAACACTCTTCTCTCATCTTGGGCCAAAGGGTTTTTTTTAGTATTCACATACTTCCCCTAGATACCAGATGACACAACACAAGGGCTGTTGCAGCTCTGCAAGAAAAGTTGAAGGAAAAAACCCAAAATAGGGAACAGCTCCTTTGTATATCTACCATTGAGAGCTCCACCATGCTGAGGCTGACAGAAACGGGTGCCAGGAAACCCCTGGGGATGACCCCCTGCTCCTGGTGGAAGAAAATCCCACTGTGAATTGTCCTCGGGGTGCAATGCAGCAGCATGACCTTGCAGCCCAGCACTCAGCTGGAAGGAGACAGGTGAACTGTGGGTTCTGCAGGAGGGAACTGAACCTGGGTTTACGGGGCCTCAGGCGAAGGCTTTGGCTGCTCAGCTCGAGCTGGTGCTACAGTCTCTCCCATCTGGAAATCAGCCGTGCCCGTGTCTTTCACAAGAGGCCACCTTCACAGAGCACTGCTGGCTCTCTAGGTAACACCTACGGCACCGGGCCCTGGTGACTCACGCACCCTTCACCTCTGGTTTAGGATCTCAGCAGGGTTTAAACACAAGGTAGGTGGCTGGGCCAAGGCTGGGGTATTTCTAGTCAGAGTCCTGATGCTTAGGAAACACCTGCAGCCGTGACTGCTCACACAGATTTAGCTGCAGTGCTTCTAAGGAGACAATCTGGCCTTGGCAGGTCCCTCTGTTCCTGGGGGGAATTTAGCACCCTGGTACATAGGGCCAGCTTGGGACACCAAATCAACCCTAGATGGGGGGTTTGCACTGAGGACTAAATTTGGGAAATGCCATGCTTTCCCTCCTGAGGGCTCTGCCAAGCTGGGGTGAAATCTCTTGGGGTCTCTGACTGGGAAGCACAGTGGTTTTGGCAGCCAGGGAAGGTGGAGAGAGGCTGAATCACAGTTCTCCTCTACAGCTTGAGTCTTTTAGGCACTTACTGTCCCTTTTTCGTGTCCAAACGAGCAATCTTGCCCTCCTGGGGCTGTCAAGCACTGACTGTGGACATTAAAGCTGGTAATGGGATAAGATGTAAACATCTTCTGAAAGCACACACCAGAGCCCTTTATTTTAAAAATGAAATACATTTGAAGTGCCTACAAACTCAACCAGAAATCTCTTTCCAAATGAGTAAGGCTTGGCAAAGCTCTCCGCAGTCTGAACACAATGTAACCCTTCTGTCTTCCCGTTCTCTTCAGGGCAGATGCAGATACCGAACATCTACTTAAAGGGTAACATTCAATTATAAAAACAATCACACTCGACATCCCAATTTATTTTAATTGCAGCCCTTAGAACTAGCCACAAAACAATCAAACAGAAAGCATCAGGAAATAGTTCCCCTTCCCCCTCTCCTTAGTATTCGCGAAAAGTCATGTTTTGAATCTGTAAATAGGCAGCTTTTTGGAACTCCCTGCACCTTTCACCTCCCCTCACCTTGCTCTTTGCCCCAGCTGGGGAACAACAGATTAAAAGTTGGTTGGAGAAACACCCCAAGAATTAAAAGGAGCCATGGACAAAACTTCCCTGCGAAAAGTTGGATCCTGCAAGGCACATGGTGCATTTCTGAGCCCAAGGATCCCCTGGCTTCGGGATGCAGAGCAGGAAGGTGATGCTCACAGGGTCGGTGCCGTCGCCAGCCCCGTTCCCCCCCCCCCAGGTACCGGGAGCCGCTGCCGCCCGCCCCCCTCCCCAGCCGCGGCGCAGCG
>WEIU01004879.1:982885-1080104 GCA_013389925.1 Aegithalos caudatus | reverse complement strand
AGCCCCGCCCCGCCGACCCCCGGCCGCGCCTCGTAGTAAATAATAACTTGAGTAAAGCTCCGGCAGCTTTTTATATGCCGGGGAAGGCCCTGCCTTCCACACCAGGTAAGGTCGGAAAAGTTTCCCACACTCTGACGTCACCCACGGCTTCTTTTGTTTTTTGCATAAGGTTTTTGGTTTTTTTTGTTTTTTTTTTTTTAATTCATGACAACTGCAGCTATTTATTTGTNTTTCCTCCCCTTTCTTGCTCTCCTCTTTCGAGCAGGCAAAACTTTCCCCCTGCCATTGCTCAGGAGCACTCCCCGCGCCCCGGGGCTGTGCTGGGAAGCCGGCAGTGCTCCCGAGGAGGCGTTGATGAAGCAACTCCTGCCTAATTGCTCTGCCGCCTGTATCTCGAGGTACAGCTTGGCTCTGCCGGTGCAGCAGACGAGAGCTGGATTCTCCTGCTTTGTTTTGATTTTTTTGTTTGTTTGTTTCTTTTTTCCCACACCTGTAGGAATTGACTTTTTAGCCCAGTTGTGTTGTTCTTGGGTTAGTTTCCTGTCTGTTCCTGTTTTGCTAGGCAATTGGTACACAAAAGTTTAAGGAGCTTGCAGGAGCCATCAAACCTGCTGATGTGTCTCCCTGCACATGTGCAACACCTTGGTCCCTCTGCACAAAGGGGTTTTGACCTATGCAAAAATGGAAGGTCTCACATAGAAGCCACAAGTGTTTTTGGACACATTTCAAGATTTCTTTGCTTCCATGCAGTTATTTACCTATATAGCTTGTGCTAGTACATTCCAGGAATGAGTTCTGGGGGAAGATCTGAGAGAGTGGGGAGTGCCTGGGAGCTGGGTGATACAGCAGGTGCTGGCTCACCAAGTAATTGGAGAAATGGGATATTAGGAAAGTATGGGAACACGCAGAGCTGGAGAAGAGGACACAGCATTTCATCTCTATGTTAATAATGTGGCTGTGTTCTTGCTGAAAAATGTTGACTGCTGTCCTGTGTGTAGGTCAGCCTGCTGTGCAGCAGCACAGTTTAGGGATATGGAGGATTTTCTGATTATCCCCACCCTTGCTGAAGCAGGACTGGCCCACACAAGGCTAATTAATTAAATAACCCTGGGTTTTCCCTTGGGAAATGTACATCTGTGGATAAAGATTTATTGTTGAAAACTTCTCTCTGCCTGTTGGCTTGGTCTGTCTCCCCCTGACCACCCTATGACCTTACAGCCTAAATTTATTAGTTCTGTTATTCCCCTATTTCAGTTGTTTAGCTTTTGTTGTAGGGTTTTTCCCTGAGGAATATGGAGCATCAGCAGCTCGTGGTGTGGGTGGTGGCCACAGAGCCACCTGTCAGCAATTCCCTACCCTCCCTGTCAGATCCTGCCTTTAGCATTGTTATGATGCAGGTGCTGCTGATGGGCCCTTCAGGCCCATTCCCTTTGTTTCATAGATGGTTTTCCTTTAATTGTTTTATTCAGGTTTTCTTTTTCCACCTGGCTCAGCTTGTGTAGGCTGGATAAAACTGCCAGATCAGGGACACCTGGGTCCAGTGTAGCAGCAGCAGTAAGTTACCATCATGTCACACACACGTGTGACGTGTGTGTGACTGTGCCAGCAGTCCTGGTTGGTGGCATGCAGCCCTTGAGTGCTGCCAGTGTAAGCTCCTGGGTGCAAATGAAGGATGTGTCCAGGAAAATGAAGGTAAAACTGTCTCATTAAACCTTCTGTAGGTGCAGCCCTAAGCTGCTCTGAATTGCTGATGTTCAGTCTCCATGGTGCCTGGGTCAGTGAGAATTGCTGATTTTCTCGCTGTACATCTGTCTGTCTTGCCAGCCCTGATTGCCTGGTGTGGTTGGTACTGGTGGGGCAGAGATGCTGGTGTTGACATGGGAGAGAAACTCCAATTCCTGTCACACAGAGCTGAGATTTTTACCTTTGGAACATGTTTGGAGATCAGCCTGGATGACAAGGCAGGTTGCTGGTGAGCATGCCCATCTCAGTGTGGGCTCCAGCTCTGTGAATCCTTTCTCTTATTTGTGTTTGGTGGAGTCACCCAGCTTTAGGGGCTAAAAGTATTGAATGGTATTGTCTGTGATGTGCTGTTGTGAAACCAGCAAAAACTGGCAGAAGCCTGCCTTTAGACTGGCAGGTCAGAAGTGATTTTTGGATTTTAGGAATCGTTTTTAATTTACCTGACTTGTCTCCTGGAAATTTGCAAGCACATTGTAATTCCAAGTTGCATTCCTGTGAGAAACACCTTCAGCTGTGCTGTGTTAGTGAGGTAATGGGCACAATGAGGAAATGCAATGTAATTCAAGCTTTCAAGCAGTGTAATGGCAGATTCAGGTGTGTATCCTTTGCTAAAGCACTTGTTTCTCTAGGATGTTCAGGGATGAAGCTCCAGAGCTGCATTAATGAGTTTTCCAGTCTACTTAATAGTGTTGGATGCAGTCTCAGTGGAGCTGGAGTCCTTTTACATATATTATCATCACTATGTATTTTTAATTATAACTCTTAGTAAGAATTATGGTGTGGGGGTTCATGCTCAGAGTGGAGACACCATTCCATTTTGAAGCCTGGCTTGTTTGTTGCATTGTTTGTTAAAATCACTGCTTGTGTCCACCTGTCTTACTATAAAACTTAAGTAATAACCTTATGATCAGTCAAACTTTGTGTATGCAGTTTTGGAGAGGGATAGTAAGAACAGTTGGGAGCTGGAAAACCTGAGGGAGTTTTACCAGCAGTATGGGATTGCTCCTATTAAAAGGACACATGTTAGAAAGGTGTCAGAGAAACAGTGAGTGCTGTGGAAAAGGGATGTCTATTCCTTTGTACAAGTAAAATTGAAGGTGAACGTGGTGTATTCAAAATGAAGCAAGTTAAGTGCTTTTCAATGTAAGTAATGGTGGCATTTATCATGCAGAATGTTGCTGAGACCAAGAGTTTAGCTAAGTCTGAAAGGAAGATGGGGATGGTTGTGTGAGTGTCAGGTAGGTTCAGAGTTGTACCAGCCCCTGCTGGTGCCCATTGTGTCATAAACATCTAATTGGAAAGAAGAAACAGTTTCATGTAGGTTTCCATGAAGCATCTCTAGCTGACACTAGGTAGACACAGATAGAGAAAAGCAGTAGCTTGAGTGGATGACAAATGGTTGCAAGAACGCAGTTTCCGTGTGTCTATGGAAACAAATACCCTCAGGGTGCCCGCAGTGGTTTCTCTATTGCTCTGCCCATCATGGTTATGTGAACAATACATCCTCAGTGGCAATCTGTTGCTCCTCAAGCTTCTGAAAGCCTGACCCACACAGCTCTGCCTTTTTCCTGCTGAGCATGTCTCTCTCTGCCATGGCCTTGAGAAACACTTGCACACTCTGCTCTGGCTGTCCCCAAATGCTGTTTTTCACCTTTAACCAATTGTCCATGCTCTGGTGTGTTCTGTGGCAGCCCTGCTAAGGTGGATCTGAGTCCCTGTGAATGCAGGAGAGGCATTTAAAGATGGCATCAGGATGATGAAGAAATACACACTGGCCAAGAGTAGATTCCTTCTAAATCAGGATATTCTATGATTTTTTTAGGTATATGTGTGCTTTTTAGGTACTTTGTATTAGATGGGGAGAAACCTTCAGGGAAGTAAGACGAATTTGAAGTCCGTGTGACCCAGCAGAAGTCTGTGATTCATCATCTGTGTTTGCTGTGTGCACATGTGAGTGCAACAGTGACGCTTGTGTCTGCAAGACAGGGTCCTCCACTGCCAGTCTTTTCACCCCAGTAGCTTCCTCATCTCCTTTTGCTCTCACAGCAGTGTAATTCTGTGTAAATCTGGAGATTACTGCAATTGCAGCCAGAACAGAGGAGGAAGGAGCAAAGGAGATGGTAACCATAAGTTATGAAAACATGTAGGTTATCTGATGCGCCGATTCACAAGGAACAGTGTCTTTAAAGAGTGTGGGTTATGCGTAGGAAAATACTTGAAATAATTTTACAAACAAGGGTTCCAGAGGCGGGATTGGAGGGAAGATCTTGTGTTTGGTGTCCACGTGTACAGTGGGATGCTGGAGGAGAGCACCAGTAAAGTTTGAAGAACTCATTGTTTTCCTCTTTCTGATTTAGGAAGCTCTTTCTTCTGCAAAATAGAAACAAACAGAGAAAAGAAAACAACCAATCAAACCAAAAACCACAGACCAGAAAAAAACCCCACAAAACATTAAAGCTTTTGAGAGCTTATGCCTGTCTGAGAAGCAGAGTTTAGCAGGGTTGGTTCTTTTCATTCATCCTGCTCTTGGGCATGGCAAGCTATGTAAAGCTAGTGATGTTTTCCAGTCCAAACATGAAAAACTGAAACCTGTTACCCACACTTAATCATTGCAATTAAGGTTATTGGTAGAGACAACTCAGTGGAGATTCTGTTTTGATCTCCAAGAGCTGGTTTCAATCAGGTTCTGAGCAACTGCAAGAGCTGGCATGGAAAAGATAATTTTTAAGTTACTGTCAGCAAGTCTCTGTCATTTTAGACTGTCAGTATCTGTTGTTGGGATCTGTGGGTGACAGTGACACACGTGTGAGTCAGAAGAACTTCCAAACTATCACAATATGCTCAGGGAAGGAAAACAAACATCAGTGGAGTTGTGGGCTGCTGATAACCTTTTCTTAGACAAAGTTATAAGCTTTTGAGTGTTGCAGGCTGTTAGGATGTTTTCTGTTGCCCTTGGTGGTGTAAAGGAATACTGTGATTCCTCAGCAAACATACAAATTGCTTAAGTTGGTTTGGGGGCAGGGAGGGATGGATGCATGAGGGTCTCTGGCTTATGCCACTTTTGTTGCTGGATAATAGCCCATCACTCCTCTTTGGGATTTGCAGATCTGGCTGGTAGGGATCCTGTCTTGTGTCTAAGAGAGTTTATGCACCAGAGCATTCTCTAAGTAGGTGCCATTCAGCTCTTGGCTGCCTTCCTCCCCCTGCTCCTGCTGCTCAGTGATGCTTCAAGGCAGGAAAATTTCCACCAAATCTTGGATGATTGTGCTGCCACTGGAATAGTTAGTTGAGATTTAATATGGCCATTATCTTTAGGTAATAAAATATCAGCTAACTTGCCATAACTATCTTGTTTAATGTCTATTAAAAGCCCCACATACTTCACTCACTGGGTGAAATTTAATAGAGGTTCATCTAAGCATTTACTGCTTATTTAATTTAAAAATAAGTTGATCTCCATGACTGGAGTAACAGGCACTAAGGATTTAATTAACATTTAGCAAACTGCCCTGTTAGCTCTGAATTGCACAGTCAGGTCTTGTTTATGCATCAATTTGTAACTACCCTCTCCTTTTTTAAAATTTTTTATTTGTTTTGGCCAGCTGATCTCATTGTGGGGAGCTGCAGTCATCCTCTGTCCTCCCTTTGCTCCTGTACTCTACTCACATGGAGAGCCTGTGTCAGGGCTGAGGGCTGGAATACTGCTGAGGAGCCAGGACCCAGCTGCTCAGTAGTGAGACCAGCCCAGACAGCTGGGCCAAGGCAGGTGGGAGAGGGGAGATTGAATGGACAGGTTGCCCACAGGCCTTGAAAAAGGATCTGTGGAACCCCGTGGGGTGAGTAGGGTTGCCTTGTGTGGTGGGGTAGAAATGGTCCAGCCTCAAAACTTACCTTAAATTTGGCTCTATTTCAGTATCTCCTGTAGGGCTTTTTCAGTGGTGTGGCTGCTGCATGGAATTCAGGTTGGTGAGGTTTGCTTTTTGGATGGAGAATGTTGTTACAGGTAACTTGTGTGTGGTCCTGCTGCAGTGGCTGTAGTGGTTGTACCCCAGCTGGGCTGTTTTCTGTGTCAGTAATGTTCATTTTCAACATGCTGTTGTGCACATACCCTAAAGAGCTCTCTGTTTCAGCAGTTTATTACCTCACCTTAACAGATTTGAATTACTCCACTTAGTGAGGCATGAATGAAAGCAAGGAATCTCCCAGACAATGCAGGCAGCAGGGGCTGGTTTGGGAGAGCCATTGAATTAGCAGCTGATAAGTGGTTGTAGCTCCAGCTGCTGCATCATCACTGCCTCACTAGCCTGGGTGTCAGTGAAGTTCCTGTTCAAGCTCTTTGCTGAAGAACATCGGCTGGCTTGGATTTAACACACCTCCTTGTTTGAGAGATGGACTCTTGCTTATCGTGGGTTTGGGCAAATCTTGAGAGATACCTCAAGGTATTAGTGTGGCCAAGACAAGTCTATAATCAGAAAAAATGGATAGTGATTGTGGCAGCCGTGTGGGAAACCTGTAGTTAATCACATCCTGTGAACTTTGTTGAAGAGTGGTGTTAAAGTTGCAAAGTCCAAGTGCTCCAGAGCTATGAAATGCCAGAATGAAGGTCGTTGAAACCTCAATTTCAGCCTCCCCTGCAAGCAGGTATTATGATATAGCCACTTAATTGCCAGAGCACGTACTCTTTGTGTCCAGAGTGGAAGGTGATACTTAATGAGCATCTATTCAGTTGCTTTTCCCTTTGTGCAGTGTGTGGCCCCAAGCGTTATTTACCACGTACTGTTCAAACTCGAGACAAAATGAAGAGTTATTAATTTCCTTTTGTGCTTTTCTGGAGTGCTCTTTGCTCTTTCATTGGAACACTTTGGAAGTTGGAGGAACTATTTTTGTGGTGCCTTCCTGATGTGAAGGAGAATTATTCTTGCCACTTTACTGATGGGACACTGAGGCTTGGAGAGGCATGAAACTAGCTGTCTCACATCACCCTTGACACTGTAATCATGGAATAAAAAGGAGTTAGACCAGGGTTGTTCTTTTAAGTGTGCAGTCATAACTGATAATAAAGCAAAGAAATGGTTGGAAAGAATAGTTTGTAATTACAGACTGAGGTTAACATCCTTTCTGTTCAACTCTGGAGGTTACTCTGAACTGTTTCTTGCACTAATGCTTATCTTCTCCCGTATTTCCTGCTGTACCTGCCTCTTACGCATTATCATCATTATCTTTGAGTGGGGGGCAAAGCCTACACTTACCTTGCATGAGTATTAATATGCCTAGCTTAGTGTGGAAGCTGGTCTTTGGCATTTGGAGGCTAGACCAGCTTAATGGTGTTGGAACTGAAATGTTGTGGTGAGGAGGTCCAGAAATGAGCCATAAAGATGGTTAATGTCTGGGTGGTATTTATGTATAAAAACATATTTCAAGGAGTAGAAGTAACGAAGGTGTCACATCATCTGCTTGGTGCTTCCTCGGTGACTTGTTTTCCCATGTATACTGTGACTGACATTTTTCAGGCTAGTTGAAGCTTCTTTTAAAGCTTAATCATCACTTTTCATCCTGCAGGCTATTTCTTTGGAGTATGAGAATTATGCCTTCCTTAGCACTGTTTCACTTTGGTGCTTTTTCAGAGAATCTATTTATTTTTTGAGTTCCTTGGGATGCAGAGCCGAGCTTGGAAAACATGGCTTTGCATCTTTGCCATTTAAGGAGGTCTTGGTGAACCTTCTGCGTAGTAAGTTTGAAATTCAAGTGTATGAGTAATCCAGCTGAACTCTGCAGTTACTTGTGTGCCTGAAGATAAGCAAATGTTTTAGCAAACACTGTTGGGTACTGTCCTGTACCTAAATCCTAACCTGTTGCCAAGGCAGATGGATAGGGAGCAAATGAAGTGCAGAAGGGTTAAAGTTACTGGGGAGATGTCAGGCTTCTTTCCTACTGTTGCATGCAGAGTGACCAGGGGCTCACTGCAGCAAAAAGTCAGCCTTATACAGGGCAGGAGATCCTGTTGTGAGTGGTGCAGACATTTGCTGACTTTTAACAGTGGCATCAAACAAAGGACTCCGGGGCAAAATCATATTTTGGAAGTTAGGAATGATGCCTTGGACCACTGCATTGCTGCAGGCATTAGTGCAGGGTTCTTGGCATGTAGTGCTTCTTTGAGTGTCTCCTTCTGCATCTGAGGTTTGGGAATGTGGCCAGAGCAGCAGGTGAACTTAAAACAATATAAACGAGCATGTCTTTCCAAAGCACTCCACCCACCCAGGTCCTCCAAGTGTCTGGGTGAAACGATGGCAGCTCACAGAGTGCCTGAGTGCCTCCTTCCATGGCTTGGCACGGTGTCTTTTGCTCTGTTGCGTGGGAGAACTGTGAACTTGGGGTGTGTGTGGAGGCTGGGGAAGTTAGTTGAGAAATTTTTAAAGACTGTGTCGTAGCCTGGGAGAAGGAGCTACAAGAGCAGAGCTCATTGCCTTACTACACACAAGGATCCCTGCAGAGTGTGTTCATTTATAAGTCATTCTGGATGAAGTTAGTTACTCCATATCCTCACGGCACACACAGCCTACAGGCAGTGTGCTGTGGGCCCTGTTCATGCAGCTGGGTATCGAATATCTCTGAGGATGCAGGGCTGGTGGCTTGATACCACCTCACTTTGCACTGTTAGTGTATTGCTTTTCTGGTATAGGACAGAGAGGATTGCCTCAGTGTGTTACAGTGATCATTCCTGCTGCTTGTCCCCACCTTGTCTGGGGTCAGGCCACTTCCTGGGCTCTCCTACTCCTATCCACATCACCCTGCTTCCCTGGATGCCGTGGCCTAAGCCTCCAATCTGTATTCATTTGCACACCTGAGGTGGTGTGTTAGGTTTTGGGCTGTGCTGTCAGGCGCCAGAAGTCCGAGTGAAAGTGATCTGCTCCAGCTTTGCTGGCTTCAGGGCAGCTGTGTGCCTCTGTTGGCTGTTCCCCATTCCAAGGAGTGCAGTGATGCATGAACAACCTGATGAGTTTTTGCAACAGCTCTTGAAAAATTTCTTGTGTCTCAGGTGATTTGATTCATGCCTGATTAAGGGTGTGCCCACTTTCATGGGTGGAGCTGGATGTGCAAAGGTACCTGTGTTATCAGTAAGTCACTGGCTCATCTGTTTTAGTTTCAGTTCCTTTGGTAGAGGTACTTGCTTGAATGGGAATATATTTTGTGTATTTTAGTTGTGCAAATTCTACCTGATGTAGAATGAAAGTGATTCCAGATGCTTTTGATCTCCAGAAAGACAAGACTATCCATCTAATGAAGGACATGAGTAATTCTGGGTATGGCATTGGTATACTCCTGGGTCCCTTTCGTCCTTTGTTTTTTGCTTCCATATCCCATAGCCAACATTTTCTTGTGTTGTCCATATCTCTAAATTTGACCAGTAGCATCTTGGGCTGTGCCTGGTGCTTGTTTTGCTACCTGAAGGAGAGTTGTGAGTGTGGCAAACAGTGTGCATCAAATTCCTGTGAACCCAAGCACAGAGCACAGGCTGCACCCATGAAGTGATGTCTGGGTCTGAGGAGGTCCTGCCCTGGGAGATGAAAATAAAGAATGGTCAGAGAAGAGCTGAATGATTGACTTGTGAACATAGTGACTGATTATGAGCAAAGATCAAAAGGATGTAAAAAGTGTTTGTTAGCAGAATGTAACTAAGATAAATACCTGATAAGTATTGAAATGTGTGAAGTAAAGGGAAGTAGAAGCTTCTGACAGAGTGAAGCTGTAGATGTAGGACTTGGAACCTGGTGCAAAGCAATTCTGGGTCATGGGAATGTACTGCTCTGTGTCTCTGCCATTGCAAACCATTGCCACTTTAACAAATGTACACGGTTCAATCTGGAACCTACCTGGGCTCTTCCCGTCCTCCCTGGGGACTTTATCTCCCCCATGGCTGTTTATTGCTGCAGTTTCTGTGCTGTGCATACTCGCTGTCTCATTCCTCAGCCCTTACTCACAGGAGGCCTCTCTGTGAGGGAGGGACACCCAAGAGAAACATGAAACTTGTGAAGTCCCTTGCCACGAGTAATTTGGGTGGCTGATCAGCTGCAGCTGGGTGTTTGGGAGCCTGCTGGAGGTCTGTGGGCTGTGAGTGTGATCTGCAGCACTCCAGAGTGTGGGATGGAGCTTGGGGGAAGGTGGTTTTCCCCTGCAAAGGGCAACCCCCATCTGGGGGCTCTTGGTCCGGCCTGTCAGCAGAAGTCAGTTGTGCATTTGGATGGGGTAAAGAGGAGGAGGGGAGCAATATGACTCACTGAAGTTATCAGCGACCAGAAGTAGGCTGTAAGCTATAGGGGACACTTCATGTCTCCATCCTAAAGCAGTGAAATGTGTCAGGGGAGATACAGCCATATGTGCAAATACAGCGTGTGGGTTTGGGTTTTGGTCCAGCATTCACATCCATAAATAGGCCAGCCCCTTCCTTATGCTAGCGTTTGTGTGCACTTTTCAAACATGAACCAGCTAATCCCAACAGATGTTTGGCAGCCTCCAGAGTCCATAAGGAAGTTAAATATCATTGCACTTTGCTAGAGAAATGCCCAGGATTCCAGTAACACCTGCTAGAAGATCCCATTGGAGCTGTGTGTGTTGGTGGCTGTGTGGGCTCAGCTCTGCAGGGCACCTGCTGCCATTGCCTCAGGCTGCTCTGCCACTGTGCAGGGCTGGGCTGGGCTTCCATTGACATCAAAGACATAACTTCCTTTAGTTTGTGAGGGAGAATGGGATTTAGCAGTATGTTTATACACTCCCACTTTCTTACAGCCTGGTTGAAAGGAGGGAGGGAGCTGTGGATTTTGTCTACTGCCTGCCTTTGTCCATGTTCTGATGTGCCCACCTCTGTGGGGGTCGTGTGTGAAGTCATGATGCTCCTGGTTGGCCTGTATCCTTTACTTGCCTCTCTCTCTTTCCCGGAATGTCAACATTTAGTTGCAAGCTTTAACACCTCTGAGGACAAGAAAATGGAGATTTATTCAGGAGTTGTCTCTGGACTCTCCAGAAGTCTTCAGGAAGGACTGAGGATCGTACTCCTTTCTCCTGGCCTCTATTTTGTGTTCTGGCTGGGTGGCTGTCCTGATTTTTCAGGCAAAGTTGTAATTATAAGGCTGCTAAGTGAAGTGCTTGGGGCAGCAGTAGGTTAGTTCTGGATTACTAATAAAAAAAAAAACTTTCTTTAGGTGTTTCCCCACTCAGTTCTTCATCAGTCTCCATGCAATATGAATGATGGCTCTGAATAGCTGCGTGTGGTTAAAACTTCCTGGAGTCTCCTCAGGGCACGGCCCCACCAGTTTTTGCCATTCAACACCTCAAGGACAAGTCTTGGGTGCCTTCTGTGATGACAGGGGCTGTGGGCTGCTTGTCCCATCCCTCATTGCTCTGAACTTGCTGCAGTCACTTCACTGCACCGAGTGTGTGCATCTGACTCTAGCCCGTGCTGCCAGCAGCTGCTGCCCTGCCTTTTTGTCTGCATTAGTTTAATTGAGTGAGGAGCTTGCAGGAGAAACTATTCATTCCCCTGGTAACTGTGCTTGACAATCAGAAGTTATTCTGGGGGTGAAGGACTAGTACAGATTTGTTTTCCTTGGTTGGGGATCCATAACCCCTAATAGTTTCTCACTCATAGGAACCGAGTGGACTTGGTTTGCTGCTAATTAAAAGCCAAAAGGGTACGTAGTCTTTTCCAAAATAATTACCATTTTTGGTGAACAGAACAAAACTATGCTGACTTCCTATTTGTTTCCAAACCCCTTGCTTGTGCTGTGTTACTTTGCACTGGCCCTGATGTATGGGAGGGCCCCATCAGGGCCAGCAGCTCCATCCTGGTGCACTGGGAGTTTGTGCTTGAATTCTTTGTCTGCTGTTGGACCAAAGGATAAATATAGGAGAAACACAGGGTTGTTAAAAATGTTATGAAGCTAATAATTACACTTGGAATCAAGGATGTGTTTTCTTGGTGGGAAGCCATTAAAGGCCATAGAAGGGTGTGTGTGTACCCTGTGTGCCAGAGCATGTTTTTACCTTGGCTTTTTATGGGCTAAAAACCAGCAAGAAGAAGAAAAACATTTTGAATGTGTGTGCATGCTCACTACCAGGAACCTCAGTTCCTAGATAGTTTAGTTTCTATCAGTAATTGGTTTCAGATATACATTAACTTTGGTTCATGTGTTGAGTTGGGCCTGCTATTACAGTAGAAAATTCCCCCTTTCCTTTCTGTTTTCCCAGTCTCTGCTTCTGTCAAATTTTTGCCTCAACAGGACTGTACCTGCAGCAGGAGGGGGTCAGAGGGTCTCCTCCTTTTTTTGGTTGGTTCAGAGTGTCCGTGCAGGTGTTTGTGCTCCTTTGGTGCAAGTTGGAAGGGTTGACTGATGGCACTGCTGGGTTGAGGGCTGAAAGATGTCAGTCCAAAGTGGTTGGGCTCTCTGGAAGCTGGGCCTGGAGCTCTGCAACTGCTTTTTGCTCTGTGTGTGAAAAGCAGAAGCACCTCTCCAGCCTTCTGTTTATCCTCACCATTACCTCATGGTGGGGTTTGGGCCTCTGAGCACCAGCTGGGGTAGGAGGAATGGCTGTCTGGGCAACAGTCACTGGCTGAACATCCATCCTCTCAAAGGAACAGGGATGGGCAGGAATCTCTCAGGACTAGGTTCAGAGGCTGGGTCAGGATCAGCTCCATTCATGGTGCTCTGGAAAGGGATGTGTTTGATGTGCTGTAGAGGCTGGTGATGGCAGCTGTGCCTGCTCATCTGCAGTGTCCCCTTTTGCTTTCCCACCCTGGGTACAAAAGTGAATTGTGTTCACTTTGCACAGGGAGCATTCCCAAAATTGCTGTGCTCTGCTCTGGCATGTGCAGGGAGCAGCAAAGGGGCTGTATTTTCTTAATCTGCCTGTTTGATGAGGCAGTATCTGGCTGTGCCCTTAGCAACGGGTTTTTTAATGCAGATCAAGTCTCCTGTTTTAATTGACTAAGAAAAAAGAACTTGAAGAGGGTATGAACCCATGACCTTGAGATAAATAGTTTCTTATTGAGTTCCTGAGCCCCTAAGCCGCCCCCTCTTGTGAGAGTAGCGTGGTTTAATCAAAGGTCAGAGGCTTTGTTGCCTCTGAGTGCCTCAGAAAAAGAGGGTGACATGAGTGAGTTCTCCCTGGTCCTCCGTGACTGCAGTCATTTTTGGCCTGTCAAGTTCCCTTTGAGCTTGCTGTGTTTGTCCTCTGTTCCTGGGTGATGGCTCTCTTGACCTTCTGTGGTCTCTGTGAATTCTGATAAAGACCTGGTGGCCAGGTCAGCAGTGTTTCTGGGGGTTGTAACTGTATATATGGTGGCTAAGGGCAAATGGCTTTTGCAAGGCTGCTGTGAGCCCTTGTGTCAGACATGGAGATTCACAGCCCTGATAGGACAGAGCCTTTGCTTGCCAGCTCTTCCCACACTGCTCCCACGCGTGTCTCCTGTTTCTAGGCTGAAGGCCAAGTGTGGTATCTCACACACTGGTGTGTGGTCAGTCTTGGCATCTGCTGACTTGTGCTTGGGCACTGATGCCTAAGATGCTGCAGTTGCTCACGAAGGTCCCCCCTCATTTTATTCTGTGTTTCCTTCTTGGGTGGTGACCAGGCATATGTCTCTTGTGAGAGGAGCAGTATTAGTCTGTTTTTCTGTCTCCTCTGCCTTCTGTTTTCCTGACTGCAGTCACTAATGCTCTTTGAGATGGCTGATGGCTGTCATGGAGCTGGTCTTGCTTGCACATTGGATGCTGACTTCCTTGATGCTGTGCCAATTCAGTCTTTGAAAATACTGTCTGGCAAGTCCTGGAGAGATCTCTGCCTCCAAAAGCTTCCACGGTTCCTTTCTGGTTTTCCCCCATCACCAAGTAAAAAATAAAAACACTTGGCTCGGTAACAAATGCTGGCTTCAAATGCTGGCAACAAAATTCCTGCTGACAAGCTTAGTATGGTAGGGTAGGAGTAGGTGAGGACAGGTGTGATGGTGGTGTTATGCTGTTAGGTGCTCCTGTGAATCACACAGCCAGACAGAGGAAGGCTGAAGAGACCTTTCCTGGTCTTAAGTGGTTTGTACCTTTGGTGTGATATTGCGATCACACACCGTAGGGAATGTTTGAAATGAGCAGAGCTGCACTCTTCTGGAATACAGCACTCAGGTGTAGCAGGTTGGAGGATGTCACGTGGCAAACTCTTGGAAGAACACAGAAAATGAGTAGCCAAGAAAACTTTGTGCTGAGAAACCATCAGGTACATGGGAAGAAGCGTGATCTCTTGCTGCGAGCACCGGTGAGATGCAGTAAGGGTGCTGAGAGATGTGTAATTGCTAACTTTGCCACTTTGCACACCATAAGCCTCTTTCTTTTCGCTGGTAAACAGGAATGCAGACAAAGTGAACAAAATCATAGAGGTTCAGGGGTACAATTTTATAGTCATTGTTGGTGCTGTAGGCAAATAATAAAGGAAATACAATGAAAGTCCAGTATTATGTACTTCTCCAGGTCAAGGTAAAATGCCATGGAAGGTCTAAATCCTTTTTTATCATCTATTTTTAAAGAGAGTAAAGATGTGACAATACTTGCTGTTACTGTGCTGAAAAGTTAAGTGATAAATCACAGCCTCCTTTTACAGACAATTAACTAAACCCCTTTGGTGGGAGAATATTCCACCAAATTCTCATGGAAGTCTGTGTGTGCTGGTTCTCTTGCACAAGGTGGTGAATGGATATCCAGGCTCTGCCCCCTTCCCTTTTTCTTGTGCCCAAATCCCAGCTGGCAGGATGGGAACATGTATAGGGCTGGGTTCCAGGCAGCCATGTGCTGTCCCCACCTCTGTCACCTTCGGGGGGAGAGCAGGTGACATGCAGGGGAGGAGCGTGGGGCTGCGTGTCATCCTGCAGGCAGATCACCAGGTGGCTGTGCTGGATGGATGGGTGTTGGGCAGCTGTGCTGTGGGATAGCATGGGCAGTATGGTCCTGCTGAGCTGGGACATTGGGATTGCCTTTCCTGCCCACTGCTGTGCTGCTGTGAGTGCAGGAGACCCTCCCATTCTCCTTTTTTCCTCGTTATTAGTGTCAGGCTGGGGTTTGCACACACCAGGGCTGGTGGTGGTGATGTTCAGGTGTCCTTTGGGGAAGGAGAGGGGCAGCAGCATTTTCTGCAGGGCTTTGGTGGTCACAGCAGGTTGTCACCCACAGCAAAGTAAAGGGCAAGAGCTCTGCCTTGTCCCTCTCCATCCCTACCCTGGAGAGAAGACTCTGTGGGTGCATCCCACTTTCTCCATCAGATGGAGGAAAAGCATAAAGCAGAGCCCCAAGTCTGCCACTGCTATTTGTTTCTTTTTTTATTCCTTTGGTGTAAGGGCAAAATTCAGTCAGGAGTCTGGCTTCCAGCTGAAGTCAGGGTAATTTAGGAATTAAACCAGCCTTTAAATGTATCTTCTGCATGTGTCAGTCCCCATCTGTGATGGAAGTAATGGTACTCTCTTGTTCAGAAGGCAGATGCATACACAGGCATCTCTGGCCCTTGTACTTTTCAGATGTAATAAGAGCAGGTATTAGGCCTTGTCAGAATTGCTCCAGAAATTTGTATCTATATTTGGAATAAAAGGGCCCTTTCTTAAAATGGAGCTTTTTGAGGGAAATGTCAGCTTGCAACTCATTTCTTGTAAGGAAAAGAAAACTTGGGTTTTTTCCTATTATTCTATTTGTGACGGTAAAAACATTTGTTAAAAACAGAAATGTTTTTATGAGGTGCAGTCAGTGGTGAGGCCTCTCCACATGCTGCTGGGTGATTGCCACATGTCCACGTTCACCTGGGCCTCTCTGCCCCATCCAAGCTTTTTCTTTTTTTTCTTGAAGGAATGTGCTTCTTTGCCCTCTCCCAGCAACTGTTTGGAAAGGGGAGCAGCAACACTGAGAAAGGTGGTGTTGTTTTTGTTTTTTTTTTTAAATACATGCTCATCCCACCTGGAGGTATTTGTTATTAGTCTGAGATAGGGCAGGCAAGTCCTGGACTTAAATACCTTTGCTATTAAGGTATAAAGGTGAAAGAGGATGGTTAATGCTTGGACGGGCAAACATTTCTAGAGAGGTTTACTGGTCCTGGTTGATTGCGCTTTTTAAAATCTTCATGGATTATAATGTTTTCAAAAATACCAAGCGTGACCACGTGGGCACAGGAGTGTGGAATCCACTTGTCTGCCAGCTATTTGTTGCTATTTTCAAAGGATCTGGCTAAAAATGTTAGCTTTGGACAGGAAGACTGTCTGGTCATGTAGGCTCTAAGTTTTAAAAGTTTATTTTACAAATGGTTTGAAGGACCACGATAAGAGGGCCTGCCATGCTGCCAAGGGTTTCATTGTGGTGGCACCTGAACAAGTCTGGGAAAAGATGTTCTCTAACTTAAGATTGTGGCAATTTAAAACCAAAATGGTTAAAGGAACATTATGCTTTGTTATAAAACATTCCAATAAAGCCCTTACACTTGGCACAGCAAACATATGCCACCTCTTCCCTAGGAGATTTCAGCTTAAAAGTAGGTTGCAGGAATCCCTGGGCTGGGCTCCTGCCTTGGGGCACAGACTGCTCTGCTCCCCTGTGCTCCTGGGCACTCTGTGTGTTTTTCTTGACCAAGCACCTTACAACACAAGAGATGTATTAGGGCACTGTTCTGCTGGTGCTGCCTGGGGAGGATGGCCATTGTTTGGGGAGTAAGGGAATGGCATTTTTTATGTTTTGTGTTGAAAAATGTTATCCATTGTTTGAAACCCAGGATCTGTGGTACTCTGATACTACATGATCGATTGTCCTTCTTTAATCAAGGAGCTGGGGGGCATTTGAGTGAGAAAGTGGAAGTGTCCCCCTCTTGCTCAGGGGGTCTGTGACCACACTTAGTGAAATGCAGACAGCAAACAGTGGGGGGGGAAAGAAAAAATGAAAATAAAACTCACTGAGGCCGTTTTGAAAGTCTTCCAGTAAATTTGAGGGAGTGTGAGCAGCGTGAGGTCAGTAGTTTGTGCTTCAAAACATGGGATGCAATCCTGATGTCAGTTAGAGACATGTAAATCACAGGCAGTGCTGCTGGCAGTGATGGGAGCTGCTGAAAGGTTGCTCCAGCATGGGACTTGCAGGCTTTCTGGCACAGACATGCTGATTCCTCTCGTTCCCTAGCCACCCTTTTTTTCTAGCTGTCCTTGGGCAGTGCATTGTGGCTGGTCCTGCTTTTGGGTTGGTTCCTGACCATCGTGGCCCAGTGGCCCAAGCTCAGTGTGGCTCCTGGCTGCTGGGGTGTTGTAGGTAGGGCTGTCTCACAGCTTCCTTAGCTGCTGTTTAGATATCTTCTGCTCCAAATGATCTTTTCATTTCCTATAATACAGCAATCTCTGCGGGAGCTGGATGCCATCCCTTCAGTGGGAGTTGGATCCCATCCCTTCTGTGCTGCTGTGCTGAAGTGTTCTCTTTCCCCCCCTGTTCTCCTAACTCATTTTCCCCTTCTTGTTTTAGTCACATTTAATGAACACCAGGACAAACCTGAAAATCAAGTGGGACAGCAAAGACAGAAGTATGTATCCTGGTCCCAAAGCCCACTGTACAGTGCTGGATGACCTTGGGGCAATACTTTTAGCACCAGGCTCTGCACCCTGCAGCACGTAGGGGCTGCCAGGGAGTTTGCTCTATTGAGGGAGCTCGTTTTCCCCAGCCAAGCTGACAGTCTGTGCTGTGGTCAGCATCAGCTTTCCTCCAGGACGAGGGCTGGACCAGGAGCTCGGAAGTGATAAGCCCCGTTATAGCTAATTTTGACACATGGGGTTGTGGTGGGGTTGGAAGCAGCTCTCAGGAGGGGTGTGTGCTTCCTTGCAGACTGAAACCATTCACAGAGTCACTGCTTTTCAGCAGCACAGGATCTGACACCCCAAAAGGCAGCAGCCAGGCTGATTGTGTTGGTGACTCCCTGAGCAGGTGCTGTGCTGGCAGCAGAGTGGGGGAAACACGTCCCCAGCTTTTGTTGTCTCGTGTGATCCTTTTGTTAGATAACTTCAGCAGTGCACTGTTGAATCGAGCAGTTTAATTTTAATCTATAAAACCTTTGAGGCACAGATCCAAACACAGAAAACTGTTAGGGCCAGATCCTGCATGTGTCACTGTCCCAGTGTAGAAAAATGAGTACGTGTCTACGTGTGGCTGTGTTCAGGTGTAAAGCTACCAATGCATATAAGCTGAATTTTAAGTCAGAGTTGGACTCCAAATTGAGGTTTGCGTGAAAGGGGTCTGATTTTTCCAATGTGTGAGAATGTGGAGACTTCAGACAGCTCCCTCAGTGCTGGCAGTGGCCAGAGTGCCTGAGGGTCAGGGCTCTGGCAGTGGAGGAGATAACGTGAGATTTCTGAGTTTGGGAACTTTGGCCAGCAAATAACACATATATTGGCACAGAGTGGAAAAGACATAAAAAGACATATGTCAGAACAGGGCAGGCTTTTAAGTGGTTTTCATTTAAAATGAAAAGGTCAGATTGAATGAGGTTGGCATCTGGGGAACTGTTCGTGCACCTGCCAATCAAAGAGGGGGGGACCCATGTCAGTTCTTGCTGATGGGTGACTGGCTGAGAGCTTGTCTGTGTTGAAAAATTGGTGACTGGAACAGTTAAAATGACAATTTTCCTTGTGGCTGTCAGGTTGAGCCATCTGCTTCATGGAGGAATGGAACAAAGGATCCCAGCACGAGGCCGCTTTATCCCACTTCAGCTGGTGTTTGCACTTGGGCTTCAACAAGTACAGCTATGCTGATTTAAAAAATAATAATAGTAATAAATAGACTCTAAATATTGGTAACACTTTCAAGTGTAAAGGAGATTAAAAGTGAATACAGCTTTTCAGTAGTCAGAAAAACAGAAGCCATTCAAACCAGGCTGTTCTGGGAGAAGTGTAATTAGCTGAAGTCATTTTCACAGGTAAGATTTTTCATTTGAAGGGACTGTGGTGTCTGGTTACTTCCATTTCTACGTGGCCACTGTGGAGTTATGCTAGGGATGCCTGTTTGTCTGAAACTGCTGACTGCTACTCTTTGAAACTTGGAATTCTTGCAGAGGTTTTTCCACTGTCCGTTCCTGAAAAATCTGAACAATCTAACAAGACTCAAGCCATAACACAGGACTGATGCTTAAATTCAGGCATTGTAAACTATTGGTTTTAGATCTAAATCTGCAAACAGAAAAAGTTGCTTTCTATACTGTGTGGTAAATTCATATTTATTTTTTTTTTCTTGAGAAACATTGATTGTTACTGTCAGTAATACAGCATCAATGTTGTCAGCCAGTGAGTGAATGAACTGCTTCTGATCATTTTGTCTTTAATGGAGTCGTTTGATAGAGTAGCTCCCGTGGATATACTGCTGTGACCAGTCATGCTGTCCCTGTCCTGCTCACCTGCCAGGAGGGAGTTCCTGGAGTGCCTGCCTGGGCATCAGTGGGGTGCTGGGCCCCACTTGCTGCTCAGAGGGTGGTTTCACAGCAAGTTTTCAGCTGGATGCCTCAAAGAGGGTTCGTGGTATCCTGCTCACCTTGCTGCAGGAACCCCAGTCACAGGTGACAGGGACAGCTGATGTGGGAAGCAAAGCCAGGAAGATGCAGTTCAACTTGCAAAATCCTATCACTGATCTTGTAAACATTTTGTGAGTTAAACCTGGTGAGAGGCAATCCTGAGCCAAGATTTTTTAAATGCAGGTTGGGTCCTGAGTATTGTCTTACCTGGAACTCCTGGAGGTGCTGTTGTGAGTTGAACTGAAATAGTGTTGGAATCAGAGGGGAGTGTTGTCTTCTGCCTTTGCAGATAAGACTGAAGGGCATTTTGCCAGGAGCCTGTGGGAAGGACCTAAATTGTATGTAACTCTACATCATTTTAAAATGAAAAGTAAACATGCACAACCATAATATTTGCTTGTACTTGTCTCCTCGTTGATGGATGGAGAGAAATTGCTCTTTGGCTGAGTTCATCAGCAATAAACCTCTGCAGTTACTCATCTTCATCCCTGCAGTGAGTGGGAGAGGCCATGGCAATTTCCAGTTGGTTTTGTCCTCATAAGCCCTAATGGGAGCTCTCATGGTCCTGGGGAGTTTCAGACCTGCCTGTCCCTGTGGGAGATCAGGGCTGGGTGCCAGCACAGGGACCATGGGATTGAGCTGGGTCAGAATGAAGCTCAGTGTTCTCTGGTGGTGTTGGCACAATGGACATGTGCCACTGCTTGGGAGAGGCACAAGCCCTGTCCCTCTGCGGAAGCCTCAGACATTGTGTGAGGGACCAGGGCTGTTGGAAGGGCAGGAATCCATCTCACAGTGTGACAGGGAAGAGGGGCCTGGACCATGAGCCACCAACACATTCTGGTCTTTGTTTGTTGTAGATTTGTGGGCTCACATGCACCATCATGAACTGCACAGGTACAGCAAACAAGTCTGAACTGAGCTTTTCCAGAATGACAGCAGCAAATAGCAGAAACTTTTTCTGCTGAGCAGTGATGACAAGCCTATGCTTGTCATGGGCAAAGCTGGGGCTTTAGAGCAGCCGGGATGTGGCTGGGACAGGATGCTGGTCAGAGGCTGATGTGGACAGGAAGGAATGTGCACTTCAGATGCTGCCCATCTCTGTAGGATGCACCCTGACATGTGTCCTGGCATGTCCCATGCCATGTGCAAAATGGTGGTTTTGTGTGGTCTGGTTGTCCCCTCTGCTCTAACTTCATCATCTGCAGAAGGGGAAAAACATGACATTAAGCAGGTCACATCAAGAAAAGGTGGTGTCTGCTTCTCAGCTTTAGGAGGGGGTGAGATAGTCCTGGGAATTGTACAGAGCTCCAGAGAGAAAAGGCTATGCTGAGGGGGAGAGCTGGTGGTGTAGCTCTGCTCACAGTAACAGTAACCCCAGGAGCTTCAAAATGCCTTAAATGGCACCTTCTAGCTTCCTTCACTGTGCCCAAGGCCAGGGATGAGTGATGGCTCACCCTGTTCTCTTATTTTATGCCTCATTTGTCATGTCCTCATCCCTCTCCTTTTTCAATGGCATTAAGAGCAGTAAAGGAGCAGTGACTTGAGGAGGTGTGAGTTGTTGCCCAAACTCTGGCAGCTGATTTCTGGTCATTGCTGGTCACTGGCCCAGTTCAGGGTGGTGGGTCTTGCTTTTGGAGGTGCTGAAAGGAGTCCAGGAGTATGGACACTTCTGCTTAAGAAAGCTGGGGAGAAAAATGCTCCATTTCCCAGAAACTCTGTGGGTTAAGCTGCTGGCTTTGGAGACAAGCCATTGGGAAGCCCATCCAATGTGCATCACTCAAGTCTCTCTCTTTTCAGGGCTGGGAAAGAAACCTGAAGTCGTGAGTCTGGTGGAACTCTGCGTGTTTCCAAAGGCCCTGCTCTGAGTTCATCCCACCAGTAAGGCTGTGCAGCGTGAGAACTGGTATGTAAACACAATTCACAGGCATGAGGGACAAGAAGGATGTCAGGCCTTTCTGACCCTGGAAGCTTTGTTCATGGCTCTCCAAGTTTGGAGGGAGAGCAGGATCACCAAGAAAATACAAGACAAACTGATGGTTCCCTGGTGGTGCTTACACCCAGAGGCTTTGTTGGGGAAGGGCTCAGCAGTGAGAGGCTGTGAGTGTCCAGAAGTCATCCCAGGCTGTGGTGCTGAGGCTTCAGACACGCTCTGGAGCCATGTGTGGTGTCATAGCACGCACAGAGAGGCGACGTGGGGGTAATGACAAATGCACACACCAGAAATGCATACACACACACAGACACAGGCTGTACAAGTGTAGGCACATGGAAACAAAGATGGCAATGCATATATAGTATATACTATACAGTGGCATATGAGAGCTTGGGGGTGTATATACCAAATGTCTGTATATACTATATATGGCGATTAAAGAATGCATATGCATTCATGTTCTCTTTTTTCTTTCTGTCTCTTCTGTCTTTCTGTGGAGCTGTTGCAAAACTACCAGATTCAACCTCCTGGGAAGCCTTTCTGGCCAAGGTTTTACAAGCCAGCACCTGCTTTGCCTGCCTGACTTCTTTCTATATTTATTCCTCTGCACCCGGTTTTTTGCCTTTGCCTGTGGAACTGTCACAAACATTTGTGCTGGCTTTTGACTGCACAGGACTTCAGCTTGCAAGTCCTAAATCTGCCTTTGTGCATGGTGGAGGAGCAGGCATTTGTGTGCATGGTTGTGCATGTGTATGTCTGAGCATCCCTGGTCCTTGCTGGCTGCATTATGTGGCCTGTGTGATTCTGCAGCAATCCCTCTGTTCTCTGCCCTTTCAAGATGTTTTTTATGAATCAAATATTCTCAGTCATCCTGCTTATGTAATTTTTCATTTAAATTAGCTACCCTGACCCAGTGGCTGCTTTTATAATGATCTGTACCACTGTGCAGGAGGCTTGAGTTGGATTTTATTCCCAGGCCCCCAAGGTTCCACTTGCCAAGCTTAGTACTGTGGCAAGGAGGAGCATTTGGGTTACCATGTAGCACAGAGCTCCTAGTTTAGGCTATGGTTGATCCTGGATGTGTCCATCCCTCTGATTTCTCTCCTCTGTGTTGTTTGGGGTGGAAGATGCTCTGAAGCAGAGTTGCTGAACACAGGTGCTTAGGTACCTCTGTTTAAAGTACAGTAGCAGGGAAGAGGGTATAAAGCCATTTCAGCTGGGAAAAGGAGGGGACATCCTATTGGAGTCCTGGGGGAATTCAGGCTGGGGATGTAGCCATATTGTGGGTCTCCCATCAGCAAGCAGAGCCCAGAACAGACATGTGCTCGTTCCCATTCGATGGGTATAACTTGCACATGCTGAAAAGCAGCTCTGGGCTGCCTGCCAGGACCTGGGAAACGGCTTGTCCTCATCTGCTCAGGCCCCTGTGCTCCCACCCCTTCTTAACAGCTCTCTTTGCTGCTGAAATGGGAGTCCCTCTAAGGTCACAGAAGCATTAGTCCCAGGTTTCAACCCTGAGCAGCATGAAATGTACCCTGCCTGACCCCTGTTCAAAGGCAAAGGCAGTGTGAGCAGCCCTCACTCCCCTGGGTTTCGTGTCCCTGTCCCCACCCTGTGTGCCACTGCAGCCTGCATTCCTCTCCCATTCCGTAAGCCCTCTGCCTCTCGCGCTGACACAGCTAATATTTCTCTGCTGGCAGGGCAGGCAAGGTGGTGGCATTTAACTCTTAGGGAGAACTTTGATCTGTTCATCTCTGGTGGGACACCAGAGCTGTAAGGGCTGCTGTGTGCCTGTGATGGGGTTTTTGCTCTTCCAGGTGTTGCCCTTCCATGCTTCTGTTCCTTTCCTTGACCTAAGTATGACATTAAGAATGAAGTAGACAATTCTCTGCTTCATTCCACTGTTTGTCCTCGGAAAAAGCAATACCTTGGGAATTGTTTTCTGCAAAGTCTGGAAAACTTGAGTCAGAGTAGGTAAAACCTGCACAGGCCTGACACTTTACATTGGTTTTGAGAGTATCTCCTGTTTCTGACCATGGAGAAATCTCTGGGTGACCCTGCTGCTGGCTGGGGCATGCAGCTCCTGTGGGAGGTTTTAGTGGGCTTTTGGAAAAATAATTAATCAGCTACCCATGGAGAGTTAGTCCCAGCCTGCAATGCATTGAGGCTGTCCTGGTGTACCACTTAGTGCCACTTGGACTGTTGGCTCTTTAAAACTGCCTTTATAACCACCAGTGTAATGAACGTGTGCTGGTGCTGCCTGGCAAGGTGGATTTTTTTTTTTTTTTTGCAGTGGATGGATCACAGAGTTAAATGTGGGTGTATTCTAAAAGGCAGAGAACTTTGTAACCTTTTAAAGCAATGTTTAAATGTTTTCTGTCACCTGTGGGTGCTAAACTCTTGCTGCCATGGGCCCTGACCACTGTTCAGTTCCTGGAGGTAATTGCAGAGCCTCTGTCATTGCAGGATTTCAGCTCCTCCCGAAGCCTGTGCTTCAGTACCAGTGGAAGCCAGATGTAATGTCGCTTTTTTACAGCTTGTTTTGGCCATACATGGGCAGAGTCAGCTCTGGAATTCCTTCCCTATAAATTCAATAGCATCTTGTGGGTGGTGCTGGGGAATCACTCTGGTCTGGTTGGATTGCCTTGCCTCGGCAGTCTGTTTGCCTTGAAAATGTCCTGCTGTGCACATTCCTGAGAGGCTGCCTACCCCTGGAGCGATGGCTGCAGCTACCAGGAGGTTGCTGTCCCATGCTGGCAGGCAGAGTCAGCTCCTGCTGCCTGCAGCTCAGGCTGTGCTGCTGAGGACCGATGCTTGTGGCAGTGCTGGCTCGGGGATGTTGGTCTGGTGTGCATGCAGGCTCTGCAGGGATAGTTATGCTCTCTCAGGCAACCACCTCTTAAACTTGGTTTGTGGGTTTCAGCATTGATACTTAAATCCCTTTTCCAGGGGTAGGGAGGCTGGGTGCTCCCCAATTCCCAGCTGGCATGGGACGCAGTGCTGTGTGTCCCAGCAGAGATGGATGGGTGCTGTCATCCTGGGACTCCTTGTACCTGCAGGGATCTCTTGTCCTGTCCTTCAGTTCATGCCTTTCTCCATAGCTGTCCTTTGTTTTTGTTGTTTTTTTTCCATAACACAATTTCAAATACATGCTCTTTATAAACCACTAGCCTGTTGAGCCAGGTCTGGGGAGATTTCCCTGTGCCAGGTGAGCAGCAGTGTGGATGTGGTGACTGATGATTGAGCCTGCCTTTTCTGGGCTAAGCTGGTGTTGCTATAACCACAGCCTGAATCTGCCCATTTACCTTCAGAGAAAACTACAAAAAGTACTTCTAAGAGGTTTTCTGCTGGTGAGTTGAGGGATGAGAGAGAGATTTGTTGCAGGAGTTGAGCAGCAACAACTCCTGGAGTTGCTCCCATTGAATCTTCCTGTGCATCCCTAGTAGGGGGCAGAGATGCCGTGTCACCCATCATGCCAGAAGCCTCTAAAGCACAGTTGAAGGTGATTATGTTTGGCCCCATGTCCAGGCTGTGTGTAGGTCAGCAAAGGCAATGTGCTCAGCTCATGCTTCAGAGGGGCAAGTCGTCCCTGTGCCAAAGCCAGGGAGAGAAGGGTGAATTTTTTTTTTTTGACATCCTTTGGAGTTTTGATCTCCATATTTGGAAATGTTTACCCATTGCTCTGATCTATTGCAAGGGAGGGGAGGTGACTCAGGGTCTGGTGGAAGCAGGATTTGAATTCCTGTAGTAAGGTTTTTTTTTTTTTATCCCCCCCCTTTCTTGTTTTGGAAGCTTGTTGTGGTCAGTTTTCAGTTCTCTCTTGCTCCTGGACCTTGTTCCAAATTTGATGTGCTCGAGAGGGAGGCATGTTAGCAAAGGAGCTTGCCTGAATGCTGGTAAGTGCATCATTGCTGTTATAGCAAGCAACTTGGGATTTTTTTTTTTTTTGTTGTTTTGTTTAGTCAGATGGATTGCATCAAAGTGTGTGCATTGCTGGTGGAGGCAGGCATGTGGATCAACAGCAAGGGACCCAATGAAACCTTCTGTAGCAGGGAAAGTTGGCTTAGTGGATTGGTCTCAAAGGCAAAATGTTTCTTCAGGGGTAGGAATAAAGATAATTTAAGCCAGTTCCCATTCAGTCATGCTTTTTCTTTGAGTATCACTAAAAGAAAAACTATCACTGGTTGGTGCAGCAAGGCAGCAGAGCACTGTAGAGTTAAAGAAGCATATATGCATGTGGTCAGCAAGGAAAACATAGCTTAAGTATGATTTCTGTCTCTTAAGCAAAAGTGTTTGTTAAAAGGCTGCATAATACATGGGTATTTTTCTTTCAAATGTTAATATTTAACTCTGTTCTTTTAACTGAAGTTTAGCTACTATAACTGGATAACGTTTGAGTGTCTGTTTTTTTTCCTGTTGTTCTGTGTTTTTCCTTAGTGTTAAGTTTTAATCTGTCTGACATTGTAGCTGGCTGCTTTTTTCTTTTTCCCTCCCCCAACTCTCGTCCTGCTCTTTCCTTTCTATTTCCTGAAAGGAAGCTGCAGTTCATCCAGACAGTCAGGGGTGTGGGGGGAACCTGGAAGATGCTCCTCTTCCTGTTTTATTCATGGCAGCTAAAACCATGCTGGGGAATCTGGAGCAGAGCTCCACCATCCTGCATTCCTCTTGTCATTTGGAGCATGTAACATGTACAGAGTGCTTTTAACACTGCTCTGGGGGTCATGGGGCAGCCAGTCCTGCACCTCAGATGGAAAGCACTCCACTTCATCCTTTTACTTTGGAAGGGGCATTGGTGAAAACCCTTTTATAATTCCCAGTGCTGTTTAGTAATCCTTGTATCTTCCCAGCTAACTGGTATTTTTAGGCTTCTTCAGACCTGTTGCTTCATACTCTCTATCTTAAATTTAAGACCTTTGTTAGAAAGTTAAACCTCTTGTTGATTTTTATTTGCCCTTTTAAACAGGGCTCAATACTCATTGGTTTTTCCAGAGATGTAGATTTGCAGCAGGTCCTTGAGGTACAATACTGTCTGGATTGTCCTGAACAGGGAAAGATAGTTTGCATGAGGATGGATGTGTGATAAAAAACTCCTTGCCACAAAAAGTGATGAAGGACTGCTGGAGCCTTTTCTGCGGCTGGGACGTGCTGGGGCTTTGTAGAGTTCAGCTGCATTTTAATCTTTGTTGTTTCAAAAGGCTGATTGGATTATTGCAGCTTTTGAGGTCAGGGCCTGGCTGGGCTGAGCTTGGTGCAAAGGAAAGAACTGCTGTCCTAAAGAGTGCCCAGCCTGAACGGGCAGGGGAGGTGATGGGTTAGGAAACAGGGCCCTGGGGCTTGTATGGAGCTGTCACAGCACCTGAAGCCTCAGTCCAGTGACTCCTCCAGCAGACACTCATCCTCTGCTGTGCATGGGGGTGCCAAGCTGTGGAATTCTGGCAGTGGGACCATGGTCTGTGTTGCTCCTTGTGTGCTGTGCTTTGCCTCTGCCTGTGCACATGTGGCCCCGTGCGATGGCCATGCTTCTGGTGGCACGTGGATGTGGCACATCCAGGCTTCACCAGCTGCCTGTGGCTGGGCTTGGTGTTTTGGGAGCAGCACGGTGGGACTGGAAATGATGATGTTCTGTTCCCCTCGCAGTTTCCTCCCTTTCCAGCACACCAGGACGTGCTGTTTGTTGGAAGACAAGGATGAGCAGTGCCTGGGTGCTGTAAGCCCGTGCTCCGGGCAGGGCTGGTCTGGCACGCCTGGGGAAGCGCTTTGTGACTCTTAATGTTCACGTGCTGATTCTTCTCTGTGCAACATCTCACCCCTGCGAGGATGTGACTGGAGAGCTGGACAGACTGTGAAGGATGAGCTCCCCATTTGCTGCCTGTGCCTCCCTTTCCTGCTGGGTGCTGGGCAGAGCTGGGGGAGCTCTGGAGGACGAGGTGATGCCCACGGCTGGGACTGCAGGCTGCCAGGGCTCTCCATCTGGTGTTTCTCCAGGAACTGAGCAGATTCAGTGACCACTGATGCTATCCAGGATCCACAAAGGATTTTCTCCTGCTCCAGGAACAGAGCCATTAAGGGCTGACCTGTATATTAATACAGCTGTCTAAAGATTTTTTTTCCTCCTCTAGCCTGTCACCTAGTAAACACTCCAGCCTGAGAAGCCTTCCATGGCACTGGCCCTCAAGAGTGTTCAGAGAGCTCCATGCTTGCCTTTCTTAAGCTTCTCTCAATCTCTTTTATTGATGTATTAAATGCAAAGGACTTGCTTTAGCTCCCATGTAGGGAGGTTTGGTTCACAGCCCATCCTTCATCCTGGCTGTTGCCCTGATCAGTCCAGGGCTGGCACTGCATAGCTGGCAAAGGGGTTTCACCAGCACTGTGATTTGAGTGCTCTGGGGAAGCTCAGTATGCACTAAGGACTGGGTGTATGTGCCCCAGACAGCACAGGACTAGCACATGTGGGCATGGAAGGGGTGAAGGTTACAAACCTCTGCACATCTGATACTTTGCATTTCTTTAGGCAAAGGTTTTGGATCCTTTAAGTTCTAAATTGTGCCTGAAGGCTGAGGAAAGTGGTGTTATTGTGGTGTGCAGACATAGAAATTAGGGCACTGTATGGCAGGTTTGGGAAAAGTGCAAATCTCTGTATTTCATGTGATGGTTTGTGCTCAGCTCCTGCAGACAGGTGGGTGCTTTGTGACCTCGGGCAGAATGATGCTGTTAAACCCATCTCTCTTACTCTAATAAAGTGATACTTTCCTGAGCACAAAATATTTCTGCATCAGTTGCTTAAAGGTAAACCAAGAGGCATTGAGTATTTCATAAAGCTAATCTGTGTTGCTAGTGTGTGACATGATTTCAACATGTATCATTCCATTAGAAATTTCCAGATGGCACCTCACCTAATTGTAGGGCTGCTCTTTCCTGGGATCTGAGTGGAGTGCAGGCTTTTAACAAATGTCTGCTGTTATTAGCTTTATCATACATGTTCTCCCCTACCAGCTGGTCACACAGCAGGTGGTCTCACTCAGCCTAATTCTTCAGTCAGCTTTGTGGAGGACTTTGCTCCTGTGCATTAGGTATTTGCATTTGGGATGACATCTCCGAGTGAGAACAACTTGTTTGCCTCTGGTGAGTGTGTTGGTTCAAGGACTAACGTGCCCAGAAGGAGGAAATGGCTCTTGCTGCTTTACTGATGTCCTCGAATAGTTAACTGCACTTACTGTTTGTCCTGGTGGGGGAGGACAATGTTTTAAAGAAATATCAGGTTTCAGAAGCCTGGCTGCCTGTGGTGGAGAGGAAAAGAATCCTTGTGCTGTGCTGTCTCATACACCTACTGCAAAAATATCAGAGGGACACGTTCTGGTGAAGCTGCCTGTTTTTGGCAGCCACTTCCCTCCTACATCCTTGTTCTTCAGGTAAATTCCTCTTCAACTCCATTTGCTGTTCCCCTTTCTTCCCTGAAAAGTCATTATAGTCCCTTGAAATTAAGAAAAGGACAGGAGGAGGGAATAAATGGATGTTAAGAAGTAGAAAACAATCAATTAAATAGTACATAGCATGTAATTTTGCTTGGAAACTTACCATGAAATTGAGGAGCACTTTAACAACTAGTAATTTAAATTGCATTTGAACACCTCTAATGAGTTGTTTGCATAGGAATTTTGGTCATTTCACAGCAGTTTGTTGCCTTTAGTACCCCTTCATTCAGTTAGGAAAAAAAAAGTTTTAAAATTTTCTTGATGAGGAAGATGCTGAAGTCAACTGGTCCAGCTATTGCTAGTTGCTGGTAAAAGGTGGTACCATGGAAATTTTGCAAGGCCCTGTTAGATTCAGAGCTATTTACATCTCTAGCATCAGCACTTCCAGTGTTAAATACATGGGAATTTGATGCTTTTTATCAAAAAACACTTGTTATTGCTAAAAGGCAGGAAAAGAACATTATCACTATTGCACTAGCAGGATAGAGTTGAGGAGGCTGAAGAAGCTCCTCCAGACTCCTGGAGTTGGGATTTGCAGTTGTGGGACTGACCTAGGAGTGAATCTCATGGCTCAGTCCTTGTCACCTCAAACAAATCAAAACAATGCTTTGAGATCTGATCCTGACTTGCTCCATCTTAAGAGGAACAACAGAGAGATGCTGATTGGCTGTGCCTGTGGGGTATTTATATTTAAGTTATTAGTCTTGTTTTCCCAGTGTTTAATGCTCTCCTCCACCACTATTTTGGTTCTAAAATGCCAACAATTTACAGCAAAAGGCAGTATCAGCCTAATCATGTTACTGCTTCGCTACTGCTTGTGCTGGGAGCAGATTCTATAGGAAGGCAAATGCAAGTTACTTGTCGCCTCTTGCTGAATGAACATCCCGTTTTCAGAGCAGGGTTTTTGCAAATCCGTGGGTATGCTTAGCATATGGAAGGGGGTTCCAGTATCAAAACAAATCTGGCCTCCTGTTTCTGAATGTGTAGGTTGTTTCTTAGAAGATGGAGCCTTTAAAATCTGTCCCTGCAAACATGGCTGTTAAATCCTGCTATTTCTAGAGGTGTGAGGCAGCTGTCTGCACTGAGATAAGCTATAAAAAGGCAATATTTTCCAAAGCTGGCTTTTTTAGCTATACCTGCCAGACAGCTTGGCCAGCAGGAGTTCACCAGGAGTGTCACCACTGCTGCCCTTTTGTGCTCAGGGTGCTGAGCAATGTCAAAACTTCTGGGCAAGTTTCCAGGGTCAGCATTAAGCACCAGCTCTTCCATCTCTATTGGGTGAAATGCTGCTATGCAGGAAGGTGCATTGCATGTGAAGGAAGGGGTGCTTGTTGGCTTGGTGTTCTTACATGGTCTCCTGTTATTTTCTAGGTGATTGGCTTTTGTTCTTAGTTTTCATTGTGTCTTTCTTGTTGCTGATTTGGTGACCATGTCTAAGCACAGGGGGATCTGAATGCCCCTGCTGTTATTTGCTCGGAGGCATTCCTCTTTGCTGTGTAGTCTTGAGGGTAGCTGGTGAGTTCAGATGAAACCAGTAACAAGAACTGTAGTTTTTCCTGCAGATCTGGATGAGGCTTCTCACAGCACCCTGGTGTTATCACATAGGCTTCCTGACACGTGTGCTTCCTGCAGTGCTTTGTTAGTTATCAGCTAATTCGCCACCGAGATGTGCAAGTGTCAGAAAGCTGCAACAGATAACCTTGTAGAGGCTGTTAGGGCTGCAGGGATGGAGAAGGATGTGGCTTTTGAGCATGTTCCCAATGAAGTATTTTTGAAAGCTGGGAAGGCACTGGGGATGGGTGTGTTGAAGTGACTGGAACAGCATCCTTATGTAGGAGAGGAGCTGGTGTGTGTGGGGAGATGGGGTGAAATCCTTGCTGTGGAGGAGTGATTGATGCCAGAGAGCAGAAACTTCAGACAGGTTAAGTTCTCATGATGCTAAAACCTGGTTCTATATCTCAGCTCAGTGAACTGTCTAGCAAGTACTTTTGCCCTCTTATTTTAATTAAACGAGTATTTTATCACCTTGATTCCTGAGAAGTGCTCCACCTGTTACGCAAATTCCCCATTCTGCATGGCTGTGGTTGCCAACCAACCAGACCAGTTCCATGCATGGGCTTGACATGGGTGGAGGGTTTTGTTTTCCTTGTTTGGATGTGTTTATTCACTGAAGCCCAGGCTGCCTCTTAATGACTTCTGGACACCCTGTGTTTTGTGGATAATCTTTTCTTTGTAATTTCTATTTCCTTACCCCAGTTTTGCATCTCAACAGTCTACTCACCTCTTTTCCAGCTTCCTTCCAAAGGCAGACACACACTCAGCTGGTGGGATTGGATGTAGATTTGATAATTTCTCCCTGACCAAATGTCTATGTGTGTCTGCTTGTCCAAAAACCTACTGAAGACTGAACAGAAGTGAGATGTGGAGTTTGAAATAATCCCAGTGGTGCTCCCACAATCTCCTCTACATCTCAGGGTTTGAGCTGAGGTTGAACTGGGCTGGTAAAGGCCCTTTGTTTCCCCACCTCCCTGTCTCAACTTCTTTTTTTTGAAAAATGCAGATAAATTCAAGTGATAACCTTGTAACAAAGATAAGGAAGAAAAAGTCTTACAGGTAGATTAGTTTGCAGTGGAGGAAAGGCAAACACCAAGGGAGCCCACACTGAGCTACCCTGAAATGCTGAGGTGGCTTAATTATCACATAGTCTCCCAGTAAAAGTATCCTGTGCTTTACAAGTGGGGAAGATGACAATCCTTATCCTAAAGATTCGCAAAGACAGGCAGACAAATGTGCACTTGAGGTCTGTGGTGGAAGGGTTAGCACAGGTAATTGCTGGAGATCAAACTCCAGATAAAGCAGATTCCTGGAAGAGAATGGCTTTTGCTGTGGGAGTTGTGGGTGATGAGAAGGATTTTTCAAGTGCTGGAGGAGTGGATAGAAAGGAAGGTAAATGGGTATGGAGGGAGGTGAGAAGACCTGAAAGGAAAGAATGTTGAAGGGGAGGGTAGAAAGTGAGAAAAGGAGTAGGAGGAAAAAAAGAGCAGCAAGTCTGCTGTGGGAGGGGGTGGTGTACATGAGAGTCAAGATGACCTTAATGTCTCTTCGTTGTGTGTTAAAAGCTATGCCATAACTCAGCTACTGCAATTAGTCATCTCTCAGGGTATGAAGGTACCAGTTTCTTCTCTGAATGGAGTGTACTGGTCCTGGCTGGAATCCAGAGCTGGAAGATCTCTTGGCCAGGCTTGAATGCCTGGTGGTGGGGTGCTGGGTGGTCACATCCTGTCTATGTCCTAATGCCAAACATTAATGGGCAAGTGCATAAGTAGCTTGTCATTTTCTACTTTATATCTTCAAAGTTAGTTAGCCCCCTGGAGACTCAGACAGCAAATCAGAGATTTGTGTGTATGTGTGCATATGTAGAAATGTACCTCCACCTTGCTTATCTTTTTTTGAGGCTTCTGTCTGATCCCCATCTATTTTTTGTGTCTCCTTTTACTGTTGATCCTATTCAGATCTTCCTTCCAGCTCCTCATTTCTTCCACAAAGTAGTCCTCCATTCTTCCAGTTCTTTCCTAACTGTCCATTAGTTAGACACTGTTCTTTTGTAGGCAGTGTAAGGTGTGGGAACATGTAGGGCATCTCTAGAGCTCAGTCCATCCACTGTCAAGGCATGTTGTTCCAGCAGGAGAGAAACCTGAGTTCAGAACATCTGAAATTGCCCATTATCTCTGCTCATTTCTTGCAGTCCATAATTTGGGGGTGGGGAAGTGAGGGGAAGAGGAGGCGAGTGGCTCTGAACATGACTCATCCCACAATCGATCGATACAAAGTGTTCCATTGCTTTTTCATTGCCAAAAATGACTCCCCTCTCCTACCCGCCCCTTCTGTGAGCTGCTGCAGAGGCTGATTTGCTGGGCTTAGTGGTGGTGGCATGGCCAGCCCAGCCAAGGGGTGTCTGAGTTTTGGTTCACACTTTACTTTCTGGGTGGGCTGAATTTGAGCCTGGTGGAGGTGACCTGATTTCAGAGGGGAAAGAGATTCCTGGCTGCTCTCAGGAGATTTCGTGTTGCTCCAGGCATGGAGCAGACCAGTTTGACAAGAGGAGTCACTCCCAGCCTTCCCCTTGGGGAGGAAGGCCAACAGATGTGCAAGGTGTAAGGCAATATTAAGGCAATATAATAGAAAGTATCGTGGGCAGTCTGCCAGCAGCCCCTCTGGGCTTCAGAGAGGCGTTTCACTGGTGTGTCCTTGCTGAAGCTTCCTGCTGTATGCAGTGATGGGGTGGAGATGGAGCTGCTGGGTGTTCTCTTGCCTCCAGGTGTGTTTAGGGCAGTGATTTTATGGTCTGTTTACTGACCAGGTAAGGTCAAAGCTCACCCAAAGCTGCACAGATGTTGTCAGGTGTGTATAAACATTTATATATAGGTATGTATATGATAAGGCAAAGAATTGATCCAAGTTTCATGATTCCATTTGTCCTGTCCTTCTTCCTGGCATGTCCATGAGCAGCTTTATGGGCAGCCCTACTGTGGCAGTTGGCCATCATCCTATTTGTGCATGGGAGGCCCTCTGGCACCTTGCCTGGCATGGGATGGGAAGTATCACTGGGCTGACCTCAGCGGCCTCTTCAAAAAGCTACAAAGTATTTGCAGTTATTTTACATCTTCCATCCCCCACAATAAAGGCCTTGATCTGCGAGTAAACTTGCAACAGCACTTTAATAAACAAACCCCACTGCTAACAGGTAGGGTTTTGTTGGGGGAGTTTCAGCCTGTAAGGGAGCAGGCTGCGTTTGTGAGCGTGTGCTCCTGATAGTGTTATCTGTTGGTACAAATGGCACCAACGGCATCTTCTGCTTCAGCCTGTGCTGGGAAAAGGTCCTGCCAGGAGCTGTGGGGTTCTGCATCCTGGTGTGATGGCAGGGACAGGACCCAGGGCATTCAGCAGCCCCTGGTGAGATGAGTGGGTTGCTGCTGCTCTGTTTTGGAGCTGCTGTCACTGCAGCAGAACGTTACAGGATCCAGGGCGCACACAAATGTGTTTACAGAGCAAATAAAGGCGGGAGAGAAAAAAGGAAGAGCCTCAAAGTGGCTTTGGTTGTTTTTTAAGTGGTAAAGCTGAGAAATTCCAGAGCATATGCAATTAATGTCTGTTTAAACAGAAACTTCTTTAATAGCTGAAATATCAGCTCCTTCGGAAGGACTTTCCTGGTGGGTGTTTTTCATCTCCAGCCGCCTGCCCTGCCGGGGTGTGCAGGGGGTGTCTCCAAAGGTGCTGGGCTTCGTGTTTTCAGTTGGGCTCCTTAGGTGTTTGCAAAGGGCGATGCCGCCCTGCTTTCCTGGCTTGCTTCCACTTCTCTGACTGTGTGGAGGTAAAAGTGGTAAATTCTTATGGAAACTCGCCCATTTGGGTCAGGAGGGTCCCATGCCTGATGTAATTTGTTTTTGTGAGATGTTGTTATTTACTCGGATCCTGGAGGAATATGATACAGAATAAGCTAAAGGGCTTCTCTCCTGCTGGAGCCGTGTGTGCTTTGTCTGTGAGCAGGCTGCTCTCTGAGCAGCAATTCTGGTGAAAGCTTGTGAAGTTCTCAGAGTAAAACCGCTGGGGAACGGGGTACGTCGTGGAGGCAGGAGAGGGTGTTAGCAAAGTCTTTGTAGGCTTGACCTGCCTATTAAAACTTCACAGGGTCTCACTGGCTGTATGGATGTCAAAGCAGCAGCCTGCTGTGGACATGATGCTGTTTGTGTGTATTTCACTTGATTTAAAAAAAAAAAGTCATGAGGATGTTTACAACAGTCTTGCTGAGGCCCACTGTCGCCCTTCTCATTAGCTACAGCAGTGACCTGGGGCTTTCTTCTTGTGCTGGAACTTGCAAAGGTATGATTTTTCCCTTTTTCTTTTTATCTTTTCCTTTTAAAAACAGCATTGAAGTGCTCTCTCGTGCTTCAGCAGCAGTTGCTTCAGGCTGTGCTGTTGTCCACGTGCTCGTTGGAGGCTCCTTTGTTACTTTGGCAGGTAGCTGGCTGTGAGGAGTGGTCTGCAGGACCTGCTTCAGCAGGGCTACACCACACCTAAGCTCAGTGATGCACAGGGCCAGATCCCCTAGCAGGTGTGAATGGCAAAGTGTGGCCCCTCACAGCCTATTTTGTCAAGGCTGTTCTCCTCTGAGTATAAAGAAACCATGCTGAACTCCTTGCAGTTCATAAGGCTTTCAGAGCTTGATATGGACATGATGTTCTCGTCTGGAGCTGTAGCTGCTGGATCTCTTGGTGCAGTTCATTTGTTGCTTCTGAGTGCTGGAAATAATGTAGTGCAAACTCTGAACTGTTCGAACAAGCCGTGCTCCTATTGTAATATCTCTTTTTCTCTAGAAAAACAGGTGGAGATGTTTATCCCTCTCTCCCACTTTCCTTCCTCCTCCCAACCTTGGCACTGTTGTCGCACTGTTGTGGATCACTTGTGTCATGCACCAGTGTAGCATTTGTCCCTCGAGAACACACCAGTCACTGCTGATTTGCCTCAAATCATTGTCCTTGCAGTCTTGAATAATACCCACATTAAGCAGGTGGAGCTGATACAATCACTTCCAACATAGTTGACGGCAGCTGAGTTAGTCTTTCTCACTATTTCCTGCCAGAGGAGAAAATAAAGCACATGTGAAGGCAAAATACACGAGTTTTCCCCATTGTCTCCCCTCCCCAGCACCCAAGTCATGGTTTCCACAACAATGAAGAAGTCTCAGCCAATCTGTTTCACAGAAGAGGCTGAATTTCTTAGAGTCAACGTTTCCATGTCTGACAAAGTTAAAAAAACTTTTAAAAAAAGGCAGAAAGGGCAGAGAGGCTGCATGTGGTCTGGCAGTCAGCCAGGCAAGCAGTGCTCTTTGGGGTTATTATTAGGCAGATAACTGTATCAAGAGCTTAAACATCACCCTGGGTGTGATGGCTGCGGTGCTCTTTGTGAAGTGCTGATGCACATTTCATACTCGTGGGAGAATATATTTCAGGGCCTGAAGCCACTTTTAAAAACCATTTTTTGTTTGTTCATTTTCCCCTGCAGTAACTAGGGTGCCAGCAGAGTTCCTGGGAAGTGATTACAGGTGTTCCATGGGGAGCTATTGCTAGTTTGGAACTTATAAATTCTTTTCCCACTAACACCTCTGTATTCCTGCCTCTGATAGGAACCATGCCTAGAGTTTGTATGTGTCAGAGGTGTCCCTGAGTGAACTGGACTGCCTTGAAGATTTTCTAATCCCTTCTCAGGACCTGTCACAGTGCAGAGGAAGTTTTGGGGCCCATGGGTTCTGGTTTGGAAGGTGTTTGTACAGAGGGGTGCTCAGAGCTGTGGGGGACCCTGTCACCTGCACTGCCCTGTAGAAGAGGGGACATGTGGGAAGTGGAGGGACAGGCTTTTGATGATGAGAATTGAGATGCAGCACTTAACTCTTTTGAGGAACAGAAGCCCATGGAGAACTGCATGGGGTGGGATGACACGGGTGGAGCTGCTGGCTGGGAGGTTTCTTCCCAAGTACTGGAGACCAGCAGAAGAATGTCTGTTTGTAATGCTGCTAGATCCCATGTATCTCTCTATGTTCCCATCTATAGAGGGTATGTGCAAGGCTATATATAAACGCTGTGATGGCTGGTATTTTGGCTGATACACTCACAGTTTTGTGCCACATTGAGAGATTTAAAAATATCTCCCTGTTCCAGGAACATCTATACCATGGCAGATGTCATCTGGCATGGGGAGTGGCTTCTGTAAAGGGAGCTCAGCATTATTACTATGAGCCTTAGTAGTCTATTAGAGTATTTATTGCTTCACTGCCACCACAAGACATGTGAGGTGTGTTATTTCTGCCTGTCAGAGTTTTTTCACACATGCAGGCAGGCAGCATCTGTCACTGCTCACTGCGAGTCACTAGCTTTCATTCTCAATGAACTTTCTTTCCAGCTGGAAGGAAGGCAAAATAAAGGCATCAGAACTACACAGAGCTGAGAAGGGAGTTCATCAACATTTATTTACTTTGGAGTTGTGCCTCTGAGGACTGTCTTGAATCTAGGTCCTTCTTGGCCAAGACACAGTCACCTTGTGCTTGCTGTTGTTTGATTTCAAGGAGAGTCTGTCGACCCGTTGTGTCAGGCCTGTGGAAACTTGGTATGAGTCAGAGGTGTCTCTGTTGCAGGAGACAAAGAGTAGGATGGGAAACAAGTGAGAAATTATGTGCTCAGGACTTTCTTTTGGGAGTAGCTCTCAGGTTCCCCAGGCCTCACTCAATTCATCAGCCGAGCGCCTGGGAGCACTGCCTCATCCCCAGTTCGTGTCAGTGTGAGCAAGTCCTGCTCTTGTGTGTCCTCTGTGCAGAACTGTGGTGTTTTTGTGGTGGTTGTGAAGAATTGGCTGTGCCAGTCTTGCTGTGATGGAAGTGCTCAGAGTGTGAATGCTGGCATCACCAGCAAGCTCTGCTTGTACACACAGGGTAATTCTCCCTTGCTTATTCTTAGGACAAGGTTTGGATGGAGTCTTTCAGATTGGAAGGGCTGGGGAACATGTTGAGCTTATTGCCTCCATTGTAGAGACCTACCGAGAAACTAAGTCATTAAAAACCAAAAAGGAAACAGATGTGAGAAGTCACACCTGAACCTTGACCTGGGTCTCTGTTTTGAGTTGCCCTGTGAGGTGTCAGTACTCTGTTCAAATCCTTCTCTGTAAGCTGGCATGAGATGCTTGTTTGTAACTGAAAGCAGGGGAGCCAAAGCTTTCTCTTCTGTGCTGGGTGAGAATGGACGTGGATTCATTCCCCATGTTCCCTAGTGAAGGGGGAAAGATGATCAGTGGAGCAGCAAAGGTGTGGAAGGTGGGATTTGATGCTTCACATGAAGACTGGCCAGGTAGGAAGGATCCCTGTTGGGCTCCTTATTTGTCTGAGCCCATAAGTTCTTCCATGTTCCCTGCCCAGTTTGCCTCTTCTTTGGTAGGGTGTTGTCAACAATGGACAGATGTCCCTGTCTGCCAGCTCTTTGGGGAGTTAAGGTGTTATTTGGAGAAGGTTTGTTGCAGAGGCTGGAGGTACCCTGGAGCTGCATGCAACTTATCTAGTGAGTCCAAACATTGGTGCCTTGGCAGGTGTTGAACAGCCAGAGGGTTTCTGCTTCCTGGTCAAGGGCAGTCCAGGGGTACTGTGGGTTTATACCTGTTAGAGGCACAAGGGGCTCTTGGGTCTGGACCAAGGTAGAACTTCACATTTTTCTATCACTTCAGTGATGGACAGAACAATGTCAGAAGCAGAGGGGTTGTTGGTAGGGCTTTTCTGTAGATCTCCTGTTTCTTGCATCAATCCCATGGTTCTGTCCCTGACCCACTCCCTCATGCTGGGTCAGAGAACACAAGTGATAATTCAAATGAGAATCAGTGGTGCCTCCTTCTAACCTGGTGATGGACTTCCAGTGTTCTCCTGAAGAGAATGGGAGGAACATGCCTTGGGACCGTCTCCTCCCCGCTGTAGCTGGGGCTTACAGCAGTGACCTCGGGTTGGTTCAAACCCTGTCCCTGTGTCCCAGGGTCCGCCTCTGCCCGTGGCCAGCAGCAGATGCCAAGGGAAGGCTCTCGGCTTCCCCAGGTGCCAGCAGCGAGGCACGGCTGACACTGCTCACCACCCTTCCCACTGCGGCATTGCAAAAACCCCGAGCGTGCCCAGCTGGCAGATGAAACACAAAATGCACAGAAAACCTCGGCGGTGTGGGCGTGCGTTGGGAGAGCAAGAGAGGAGGGTGTGGAAAAACATCTCCGGTGTCGCCTCAGCGGGTGCTGCCAGGAAGTGGCCCGGCCGCGGGGTGAAAGACGAGCGGCGCTGGGGCGCGCAGGGCCGGCAGCCCCGGCGGGGCGGCACATTCTGTACATTCTGCAGCCCCCGGCACACGGGCAGCCTCGGGTCGTGCTGCCAGGCATCCAGCCCGCCTGGTATTTCGGTCTCCTCACGCCCGCTGAGCCTCTCTTGCTGCCCTTTTGTTCCCCTCCCCGCGCCCCACTCTGCCTGTAACTGAGGTGCACTTGTTTATCCATCGGGCTCTACAGCCTATAAACAGGATGTCTCTCTGTTTCCTTTCAGCCCCGTAACACTAAACCACTCCGGGTGCAGATAATGCTTTAGGGACCCTCCTCGTGGCTGAATGAACCTTGTGTTGGTGATGGCCAGCTTAGATGAGACAGCACATGCCTGTATATATATATATATATATATATTTATATGCACATGCACCGTGGTATGAGTTGGCCACGGTGAACAAATTCACGTTGCTGTAAAGGAAGTAATGCATGTTTTAGGCAGGGTGGCTGAAACAAGACACCGATTTAAACCGGATCCTGAATATACAGTTTGTAAAAACAAGCTGTTGTATAAAACCCTAAGCCCGTGAAACCTTTTAGAGGAAAAAAATCTGCAGTTTATTTGGTTTAAATGATGCTTCCCAAAGATTTTCTCACTATGCCAGAGTCCTGGATACTGAGAGCCTTACAGTGAAACAGAGCTTGTGGAAAGGCAGTGCATTAACTAATACTTGCAGTGCTGAGTGAAATTTTGAATGGGGGAAACAAAATCAGAAAAGAAAAAATACTAATGCACTATTTCAAAAAATTTTCTCATTCAGAAAGGCAGTGTTCGGGCTGTGTAAAAGCAGTGAGGATAAAGGTCATTCTTCTGCAGTTTTTGATCTGGGACCTTGCAATCACAAATAATAATAACGAACAAAATGGAGTTTTGAGCTATTCAGTGTCTTAGCTTTAATGTTCAATACGTTCAGTGGTTTCTATTGACTGTGGTCTTGTTGTAAGCTCTGCTATAAATCAAGTCTTTTACAGCCCCTGCTTCCTTAAATCTGTAGTTTCCTTTTATATCTTGTCTTCCATTTGAAATAAATGTGAGGTTCTGGGCCTTGTGGTTGTGTAGGAATGTTTTAGAAAAATGAATTACTTTTCCCAAACAGGAGGTAAACTTTAAGCACAGTAATTTTTATTGTATCAGTTTTTAAGTTGGTTTTACCAACACTGGGGCTGGACTGATGAATTTTGAACACTTGAAGATGCAAAGCAGGTCTCTAGAAAAGAAGTGAATGATGTCTGGGTTTTTTTTTATTTTCTTGGATCGATGTGCCCTTACTTCAAGGCAGTTGTCAGTGAGAGCTCATGCTTTTGTAAAAGTTTTAAATTTCTACCCACGACTTCAACCAGGTTGTCAGATCAACATGTCTCGTTTACAGAGATGTACTCTGGATCTGTTACTGAGACGTGGTTCAGAATAGCTATTGAGGAACAAGTTGTTCTGCCACAGCTCTTCTGTGAGCGCGTTGTGTGCGTGCAGCTTCATTCCAAAATGAACATGCCTTTCTTGACTAAGTTCAGGCTATTTTGGAAGGTGGAGTAAGCTAAAACATGGAGGGGGAAAAAGAAATTCTGTTCTTCCCGAAATAAAGTGATTTGCATTGGGCGTATTTTCCCAGAGTTTGTGTTCTGACGTCGCCGCCTACCTGGGCGGGTAGATCCCAAACCATGTGGTTGGCCCTGAAAGTTCTGCAATTCGTGTTGTGGTGGCAGGGAGTCCTTAGGAGATCAGCTGTTTTCTATAAAAAGCTGGATGATGGTGATTTTAATAGAGGGGTCAGCGTGCTTGGCACACAGTCCTTTTGTGTGAGCAGGCAGCCTGAGTGACGGGGCTTACTTGCACTGGTTGCATAAGGGTTTGACACAAATGGATTGGGTGAGAAGCTGGTGGCACCTGCCATACAGATGCCATTTAAGTAAAGATGTCCCCCTGATCGCAAAAGCATTTACCCATCACAAGGGCTGGCAGTGCTGGGTAATGCTTTCGCTTAGCTCATGGAAAACAGGAGTGGAAAATTCAGTGTTGCCTTTCTGGGTGGGCAGTGTGACATTGCCAGCAGTCACGGGCCTCTTGGGCAGTGAGAAACCCTCGTGGAGCTTGTGGTAGGGGAGCAGGCAGTGCAGGAGAGGTGGCTGATGCTCCTCTGTAGAACATGGGCTTGTGTTAAGGGCCTGTCCCTGCAGACTGCTGGGACAGTGGGGAATGCCAAGATTGGGTTTTGCTTTGCCATGGTTCTGTGTAACCCCTCCTGCCTCCCCCTCAGCATGGCCAACTGCAATTGCTTCTTTGGTAAGGTGTTTGCATCCACCCCATCTCATGTTTCCCAGGAGAAAGTGGAGCCAAATGGTGTGAGAGCTGTAACTGGGCTAATTGCCCACTCCTGTTGGCATGCAGATCAGAGAGAATGCTGGATCAGTGGCAAAGCTTCCTCTTCCACACCTAGGTGCTGCAGCAGGGCTTGTTGCTGCTCTCACACAAGCAGTGTATCACCTCTAGTGTGCTCCCACCTCTTTTTTTTTTTTCCCTCCTTTTAGGAAAGGGGCAGAGCAGGTCTGAAGGGGAAGGGTAAAGCTGAACTTGGTGATGAGTGCTTAAAATACTGATGTGTGCTGTAGGAGAGAAAGCAGCATCTCTTTAGAAACTTCTGTGAGGAAGCTTCTGAAGAGGGAGGAAAACAAAGTTTTACATCCAGGTGCAGGAGATGAATGTTAGAACAACCCCTTCACTTCTCTCAGCTACAAGTCACTCTGGATATAAGGTGGTTCCCCTTCCTGTTTTTCCTGTGTCCAAGCAGTTGCTTGATGTCCTGGTCTCCATGGTTAAAACTGCTCTGTGCTCCATTCATTGAAGCCAGGAACTGTGCATTTCCCTCTCTTCTATAATGTAGGGAAGTTCAGTTTCCCCACTGCTCACTTTGTGAAACACAAGGTGCTCTACCAACCACTGTGTGGTTTGTGCTTGAGCAGGAAGATTAACTGTGCTAAAAATGATAACTATTGTCATTGGTGTGCCTGGCAAGGGACAAAAATTGCCTTTGTCATGTTTCAAGCATTTTCTGATGCTACAGGAGTAGTGCTCCAAGTGCTCCTGTCTTCACTGGGTTGGTGGCTAACTTTTGTTAACAACAAAAGGAACTTAAAAATTTCTTCCTAAACTTTGTGCTCCTGGCTTCTGTGTATTATCCTGGAATGGCTTTAGAGGATTTGTCTGGTGTGTGTTCTCGATGCCTGAGCTGCTCTGTCCCTTGGGGCATTTAATAGCAGTAGGGACATGCTATCTCATGTGAATAAGCTTGGCAGAATACAAAAGAGAAAAGCTATTTCTAATGCATTCAACAATGGTAATTGACAGGTGGTAGAAAATAGAGAATGTATAGGCTAGGCATCTTAGTAGGTAATTTCTCTGCAGCATTTTAACATTTTCGTGAAAAATATATTTGAAAAGTGCTTCTGCTGTGTAAGAGTAAGGGCAGGAGAAACTACAGGAGAAAGATGAACTGATTGATTTCCTCACCACATTCCCCCCTCACCTTTGCTAACATTTAAAGTGGAAAAAGTAATCTGATTTGAAAAATGTCACTTGGTTAAAGAGAAAAAAAAACCCAACCAACCAAAAACTCAAAGCAAGCATTTACTACATTGCATGTGGGTGGGTTTGTGGGACCTACACAGAAACAATGCTTAGGAGCTGCACTGGCCCAGGGAGGAGTGGAGGGGAACAGTGTGCTGGGGCTGGATGTGGCAGAGTAAAAAACTCTGTTGTGCAAACAAGGTGGTGGAAATGCTTCCTCCTCCCAAAAACGAGATGACCTGATTCAGTCCACTGTAATAGATAAGCTAATGTGAGCAAAAGATTAATTTGGAAGGCATTGGTAATCCTTGACTCTTTGAATGGTTTGGGTGGAAAGGGATGTTAAAGAACATCCATTTCCAACCTCCCTGCCATGGACAGGGATGCCTTCCAATATGCCAGGCTGCTCAGATCCCCATCCAGCCTGGCTTTGGACACTTCAAGGGGTGAGGGAAAGGGATGTTAAAGCACTTCTAACCATCACTATCAAAGCAGAGGATTTTGCTGTGCAGAGTTCAAAATTATTGGCTGGGTGGAAAATGGGAAATATTTTTGCATTGGGGAAAAAAATTTAGAAAGAACCCCTGACTCCCATAAAGCCCATAGGCCTTTCAGGATCTGAACTTTCAAGCTTTCTGGTACCTTTTTGCTGTAAGAAAAACAGTATAACACAAAGCTTCCTCCCCTCCAAAACACCGAAATACTGACTAAAAGTTATTGTGCACCACTGTTACTTAGTGGTGGGAGATAAATGGAAGAATACACCCTGAGAATGAATGAGCCTGGACCTCCAGGTGCTGCCTGGAGTTCAGATGCTCTCTGCTGCTCCATGGCACTGTGTGTGTTTGCTGGGAAGAGGTACATTATTGAGTTTTTTAGGATTTTTTAAAATCCTGCTGGATGCTGTGTAATCTGTATTTTAATGTAATTTTCATGGTCAGTTGTGCCAGTTTATCTGTACTTTCTGTATTTTGGGAACTTAACAGTATTCAGCCTTCCTTGGTGTTTTTATCCTCCTTCTCTCAGTTGCATAACTGGATCATTCTGTCTGGTTGATAACCCTTGGCTTCAAGCTCTTTACACTTTCCTGCTGACTTAAAGTATGTCCTCCTCTTCCCTCCCTAATTTCCTCATTGCCTGCACCCTGCAGACGTGCTCCTGAGATGCTGGGTGTGGGTTACAAGTTCCTGAGAAAATCTGTGGGTAAATAATTAACATGTTGTAACACTGAGTCCCCCTCTCCCCTCCCTGGGGCAAACTGGTGACAGTGAATATTCACTTTCTGAGCTTGTCATGCCTGTCCAAAACAGCAGATACTCTTGATTGGGATTTTATTTTGTTTTGCTTTGTTTTACTTTATTTTATTTTTTATATTATTTAACTTTATTTTATTTTATTTATCTCCTCTTTGTGAAAGAAAATAATGCTCAGACTGCAAAGGAGATGTGGAATTGCAGATGAGGAGCTAACATCTAAGTCTCTGAGCTGGTTACATCCCTGCTCAGCAAGAAAACAGCTTCTTTTTTGAAAGAAGGTAAAGTGAGTTCTGACTGAAACTGGTGCAAGGATAAAGGCACTCTGTGCCAACAGGTACATTTGATTGGGGTCTGATTTGAGCTTCAGAGCAAACTTGAATTGGGAAGCAGCAGCTCCCAGACTTCCATGGTGGGATGTGCCTTGTGTGCTCACCTTTCCTCTCTGCTTCCTCCTGACCTGAGCAGGGCGAGTGCTGAAAAGAGAAACAGTGCTCTAAAAAGTCTTCCATAACCAGCCTGGGCTGGAACAGAATGTTACTGTGGGTGAACAGCTCTTCCTCTGGCAGGAGGCACACCTGGAAGTCATTCTGGCTGCTGTAAAGCATGAATTTCATGAGCTGCACCTGAAGATGGGAAGGAAGGGACAACAAGTGGGGTTTAAAAGCTTGGTGGGAGTAATGGCCTGTAAAGATATGGCTCAGGAAGTTTTGAGGTGGGTGTCACTGAGCAGTTCAGTGCAAGCTCTTAGCATGAAGTGGTGACAAAAACCTCCTCCTGGGGGTTGTACAGCACTTGCTCAGCCAGTAAGTTGGGCACTTACTCTGGCAATGATGGCTGCAGAAACACGTGCTGCTGGTGAGACTGAGAGGAAGAAAATAGGAAATACACAACGTGTCTGCAAAGAGAAAGAACCCAAAGAGTCCTTTGATCTCAATCTTTTGTGGGTTTCTCTTTATTTGGCTTGTTCATGCTCCTTGGAGGATTTCTGGAGGAGATCCAGGATTCAGCCTTGATGAAAGCCACCTTCAGACTTTGAGGCAACATCCCCAGTGGGGCTGAGTGTATGTGGGGAGAGGTCTGGCTGTGGGGCAGGCACTGCTGCTTCTCTGGCTGCTTGGACCAGTTCCTAAAGTGAAGTACCAAAAACAAGGCCAGCCAGATTAAGTGTTTCCCCTACCCGGTGGTATTTGTTGTGATGTAAAGCTGGAATGGTTCCTAGAAAGCATTAAAACACAAATAATATTAACCAGGACTGAGAGAGAGCAGCCAGTCACACGGAAATGAGAAATATGTTACGGTGCGAGTGGGTCAGTAGGAATGAGACTGTCTGGCTTTTACTACTAAATCTGCTGCTCAATCCCTTGAGAGCCTCAGTGAAGCCTGGCACAGCAGGAAAGGGCATGAGCAGGGTGCTTGTCTGTACCAGTTGGGACTGGGAGGCTTCAGTTGCAGGTGTTGCTGCTGAACTGGAACATACTGGGCAAGGCTGGCCCTGCCTGAAGATTGTGATATCCTGGGCTGGGCAGTTGATCCCTCTGACTCAGCACATTTGCCTCTCAGCTGGGACTGATCCAGCCCACCCACCCCAGTAAGGCTTAAAAACAGCATTTCCTTGTAAGGCATTTGGGGATCCTGGGAGGTTTCATGCTAATCACATGCAAAGTGCTGTCCATCAAATGCTTAACTGTTTATTGACATATTTACCTGGATGATAACATTTCTTCCCCTTCCCTCCCTATGAAACGTGCTTGATAACTCACATGAGTGGTTGTAAGGCCAAAGGGACAGTCAGCCCTTTTAATCTGTGCTGTCATGAAATAAATAACCCACTGAGCTAATTCCCTTGAGTTTGTCCTAATCTCACCTCAGCCTCATCTTTGTTCACATGCGCAAATGCACTGTCAGCAGTATGTAATGTGCTTCCCTTGCAGCTTAAACAACAAATCCTGTAAGACCAAAGCTTTGGAGATGGAAATTGCATTGTGTTGGTGGTCTTGGGCATGTGATTCAGGTGACTGCTCTCAGTTGCAAAAGGACAGCAGCTTGAAAGGACAGCACTGACTTCAAAGAAATGTATTCCCTTCTATTGAAATGTCACACTGTAATTTGGGGAAAAACAGGTTTTGAATTTTACTTCATGCTAAATAGATGTGTGCAATCATATTTGTGTTTAAAGTATTTAATTTCTACCATGGTTTCTGCAAGACTTTCTCACAGCTATCATGGGAGGAAGAAACCACTGAAAACCACTAGGTTTTTTGAATTTTTTTTTTTTTTACATCCTGAAAAGGTTAGCAAGAAACTCAGCATAAGTGTAGATACTGAAACTACCTGTGTTTTTCTCAAGTGATACCGATTTATTTGTTGATACTCAAACTTGATGGTAGAAGGAGTTTGTTGCTTTGAAGTGAGAAGTTGCAGCATCCTGCAACTCCTCTCCTGTCTCTGTCACTTCTGTATTTATTTGATCTGTTGTCACCTTTGGAGGAAAATGATGTCTTTTCCTGTGGGGGCTGGGGGTGGAGGGCAGGCAGGCTCCTGGTATGTTTCTGTAACAGAAATCCATATTTAAATGACAGGCAGTAAACTTTTCTATTTTATTTTCACTTTTGGATGGTGTTCTGTTTTGTATGTTGGGATGCTGTACTTCCCTGGGGCAGGCTCGCAGCAGTGGCTCTCTTCCCTGCAGTCACTATGTGGTCTCTGTTTCTGTAATTTGTCTGATCAGCAGATATTTTGACATCCATGTGTTTTGAGAGGGGAAGACAGGCATTTAGCCTTCAGTTGGAACAAGCTTGGCATTACTGTACATTTCATATTCAGTGCAAGACTCCCACAGAGACCCTCCAGTTCAAACCTGTCCCACTCTGTGTGGGAGTGCATGTTGAGACTTCTCAGCTCCGTGAGCCCCCGGGCTACTGGAGATGCAGAATGCCCTTTCACAGGGTGCTAGAGGTCCCAGAGCAGGGGGAAAAGCCCTGAAGTTGTGTTGCAGTAGGGAACACTGTTGCTTGCCCTCCTCACAGCTGCCTGGGTAAGCAACACCTTTGGTGTTGGCTTTTTTGCACAAAGCAGGAGGATCAGGAATCCCCACTGCTTCTGGAGCCTGTTCCACCACTTTGGGGGAGAAGTAAAGGCTGGTGTGGGTTTGAACCAGACACCAATCCTGGGCATAAAGAAGTTGTAGGTGTGCTGGGAGTCTATAGTATGTTGTCCTCATCCTCTCCTGATTCCTGGCAAATTCAACCTTGATATCTTGAATCTGCAGAGTTTTCTCATCATATTTTCACTGGGTGGCATCTATAAGAAGGAGGAGAGTTTCAAGAGGTAGAATACAGTAGTCTTGCACTGCTGAACCAAGCTGAGTTTTGTTCAGCTGGGGCTTCCCCAAGTAGAGGGTTGGGTTGAGCCACTGGACTGGTGGAATCCAAAACCTGGCTGCACCATTTGATGTCTTGCTCCTTCTCCTGCATCATCTTCAGCACTGAAGAGCTTGATCCCTTGTTTGGGTTGGATTGTCAGTGGAAGAGAAGGAAAGGTCCAGGGCTCGGAAAGGACAGTGTGCATCCCTCTTCTGGGTGAGTAACCCCAGAGGCTGGGTGGATGTGGGAGCAGCTGGACTGCAATTGGGTCATTGAGGAACTGGGAATGGTGAGGCCATCTCACCTAGCGGGGTTTGGGCTCTGCCCCAGGCTGCCACAGTAATTATCAGTGTCAACATCTGGCACATCAGTTTTTCCATTAGAAACTCAGTTCTTTCTGGGCTTTTTAATATCTTGGCTATTTCAGATCATGCTGAGAAACAGCATGCCCCTGTGCAGGCTCTCAGGATGCTTTAGTCATTTGCAAAGCCAACATATATAATAATAATTTATTGCACTGCCTTGAGAATAGGCAAGATGGGAAAACCAAGCCCCTACGTAGCAGGAGTTCTTTTCTATCAGCCAAGCTGTAGGAACGATGTGCTTGCAATTAACTCTAATAGCAAGGGAGTAGCTGGTGAGGGGAGGGGTTGGGCAAAGGGTTTTTTTTTTTTGGCTGAGGTTCTATTTTGAAACATGAGAGCTCCTTGGTAGTAGGGCAGGTTCAGGACAGTTTAGCAGTTGCCCATGCCCAGTGAGGTAGAAGGCTGGGGGGAAAATCTCTGTATTCCTCACAGGTACCATGGAGAGGTGTTGAGACCTGGTATCCCATTTGATGCTGAGAGGCTTCCTACTTGTAACTCTGTATGTCTTTTGTCATGTGGACAAAACTTTGTGGTGTTTTGAGGCATAAGCCAACCAGGAAAAGTAGTCCAGAAGGGACCAGTGAAAGGTCCTCTTTGTCTCTGCATTCTCTGTGCATTCACAGCCTGTGGCTGGTCCACAATGTGACTTAGAGCAGATGGAACTGAATCTAGGGAGATTTCTCCTCTTGGAAACATCTGCAGCTCCAGTGTTTTATAGGCTTTCTCATGAGTCTTAGCATCACTTACCGAGTCTAAAACTCTGAGCTGAATCTTCACAAAGTCCCTGTCTGAGATAAAGCACTTCCAGACTTCAGCTTTACTTAAAGCTCTGGGTGAAATACTTTGGTCCTTAGTGAGGCACAAAATTCAGGCAGTCTGGTTTGCAGCCAGAGCTTTGTTGGAGGCATCAGCTGCACGTGTGTGTGTGTGTACCAACCCTACAAAACAAGATCTGGTTTAAGGGAGTATTTCTGTACAGGAAAGCATGTAAGTATATGCTTAAGTCCTACGGAAGTCAAAGCAACTTAAGCACATATTATAGATAATCAGGAGCTTAAGTGATTTTCTGAGTTGGCCTAGATCTGGAATGACACATAAGACTCTCCTGAGTTGGGATTCACAGCCCTATTCTGTAGTTCCTTCCCAAGGAAAGTGATGATTTATTTATTTTAATTCCTGCCTTAAAGAGTGGCCTGTTTTGGCCTTACTCCTTTGCAAGTTATTGGAAAGGAAGATGTGAAAAGGCAAAGCACTCTGAGCAACACAGTCCTTTTGAAATGACAAAGAGAATTCATACCATTCATTTCAAAAGGACTCTGTGCCTCAAGAATAATGCTGTAACAGGGATGTTTCACTGAAGGATACTGCTGGAGTCGAAATGCCATCTGGTGTGATCAGAATGACAGCCTGCTTGGAATTGGTGCTGTGTAATGTGCTTCTATAGATTGCTTCCCTTTAATATATATTTTTCCCTTTTTGAAGTCTTTTTGCTGTAAGTGGGATACTTGCAGCGTGGATTTGAACTGAATGCAATGTTGTGTAATAAGAACAATAAGCAGGTGCATTGTATAAAATTTAAGTGGAAAGCTAGAAGGGAAAAGTAATGTGGTTACTGCTACATCTTTTCCCCATATGAGCATTGTTTCCAAGCACTTATGGGTTTCCCAGTGTGATAGGTTTATTTAAGGTGAATGCCTATTCAGGTGATTGGGACTCTGTGCTTCTCAATTGATTTTTTAGTACAACTTTTTATGGTTGGAAAAATAGACAGTGCTAATATATAGGTTCTTTGACTAACGTTTTGCCTGGAAGTAGTAGGATCATTTGATGAATGCTTGAGTGTTGCTAATGAAAAGGGGTGGGAGAGGAAATTACCTTTAATAAGGAGTTTAAGTGACATTTTTCTTATAGAATGCCACTGCTCTTGATTTTCACAGAAGCAAGGAACCCAAGGTGTTTGTGAGGCAGGTGTGGAGCAGCTGGGTGCCTGAAGACTTGCCTTGGCTGCCCCTGTTTGTGCCTTGGTACTTATCCCATCCTTGCTTTTGAGCAGGTTGGTGCTTCCTGGGGCACACCAGTCCTGGCCAGCAGCATCCCTTGCTGTCTGAGGACAGCCCAGTAGATGCAGTTCTCCTGGTGTTCCAGCCATGTTTGCAGAACACTGTCTGTTCTTAAGTTTTGTGTCCTCACTCAACCTCGCCAGGGATGAACCCTTGCCTTGACCTGCAGCATCCTCTGGCAGGAAGGCTGCCAAGCGACTTCCAGATGAAAACAGTTTGTTAGGAAAGGGAATGAGTTACTTTTTGGCTTGCCTTTTGGACCTCTGGCCTCCAGACTAGGCAGATCTTCTTTCTTGTCCTTACTGTAGTTAATCCAGCCTTTCCAAGACCAGCAGTGACCTTGGGTGCTTTTCTGATGAAGTCTCTCCAGTGTTGGCTAGAACAAAACCTTCCAACTTTAGGTCACCCTAAACAGGTTTGCTCCTGTGAATGTGCCTGAATGACCCCCTTTTACTAAGAAGAGTTTTCAGGTAATGTTTAAAATCCATGCTAAGTCAAATTAATACAAATGGTACTTTAGAAACATTAAGACATGATCTCAGGGCTTTCAGCTCCATGTGTGATGTGCTGAAGTCTTGTTTGTGCTGTGCTGACATCTCCTAGCAGGACTGCTCATGTTTCTCTGCAGCAAGTGACCATTACATTTTTGTTACAAAAATTGACTTGTCAATCTAGAAGGATCATAGACTGCCTTTTAGGAATAAAGGAAATTGGCAGAAACTGGAAAGTGCCAGCTTTGAACTACTGAGAGCTGTTGTTCAGGAATGTCTGGTCTCTCTGTGAAGCAGCAGCTCATAGGTCCCCTTGGTTCCTCTTGGCTTGCACATGCTAAAATGGACACAAACCCCAAAGCTCGTGGTGACACCCTAGAAAGGTGATTGGTTCCTCATTTAAAGGGGAAAGGCTTGGGTTCTTGGGAGTGTGTATCTGTGGTAGGCTGGAAAAAAGGGGCAAACCAGAGTTCTTTCCTTGACTTTAGTACTTAATCTCTCTGACAACCCACTGTAGGTGCCTAGATTTCCTTCTCTGGAAATGCAGTTATATTTTATTGCTAATGACATTTGTAACGAACCTGTTCTTGCATTGTACAGGTACAAAGTTTAAGTCCTTTTTGATTTTGAGATACTGGCATGATTAACCCAATAAATTCCAGTAACTCTCCAACAGAATTCTTAGAGCTGTTGTAGTTTGTGGGAGCTATTGATTCTGATGTTTCCACCCTGAGCTGCAGTGGGTTATTTCACTGATATGTTGAAGCTCTGGGAGCTGTTCAGGGTGTCGCCAGCAGCTCAACTATTAATGGAGAAATACAGGCATATGTCAGAGGAGGTGATGGAGAACTGAGTTTGAATCGGATACATTTTAGGAGAAGAATATGCAGAAGGCCCATTGTAATTCTTTCAGATGTTAGTAAAGCTTTTAGGTAAAGGCACGGTTCAGCACTTGCCTGATTTTGGCCATCTGAGGACATAAGGATCCTTCTGCTGGAGCTGGAAGCAGAGGAGGAGCAGTCCAGCTTGACATCAGCCATAGCACTGTCCCCATCTCCCTGTGCAGAAATGGGCATTACCTGCACTCAGAAAACTGTGACATGGAAAGTCACACATTCTGGGGTGAGAGCATGAGTTTTAGCAGTGCAGTTCTACCTAAGAGAAAAGGACAAGATCTAAATAACCTGACTTTTTTTTGGCCTTTTTTTTGCCCCATCTTTTGGCCACAGCACTTTCCTTGCTGGCTGGCACTTCCTCAGTCCTTCTTGCTTCTGTGCACTTCCCCTAAGCCAAAGCCTATTTACCCACTGCCAGACTGTACCTGCTGCAGCCATCATCCCACATCCTTCAAGCATCCCCTTCTTTTCCATCCAGGAGTGAGTGTGTTGGGGCAGTGCAGCTCCAAACTCCACATCATATGTTGGGTTGTTTTTGTCCTATACCCTTTTTGGGGGGTGTTTTGTGTGTGGTTGGTTTTAGGTTTCTTTGGTGACTGTTTTGTTTTTTAGCTTCTATTTCTCCTGTCTACAAAGCAAGGGGATAGGATATAATGCTTTCCATGGTGGGACTGTGAGGCTGCCTGGAGTTGGATCATTCTCACAGCTGAAGAGTGGCTGTGTTGAATTGGCCGTGTGTGCTCCCAGCCAGAGGCAAAGCCCTTTAACTGAAACCACCAAGAAGTCACGTCACCCAAATTTGTTAAGCCGTGGTGACTCTTGTTTGCAGTCACCTTGGCATTTAGAAAGTGCTCTGGTGTCTGAGAAAGTGTGTTGTGGGACTTGTTAGTTTTAATTTGAATGGGTTTGAGATACTGGAGACTTCAGGGTAAAGAGAAGGGAGATTTTGGTTTTCTAAGATAGCAAACCTGCCCTGGACATGGTGCAGAAGCTGTGTGGCTGCTGGGGACTTGCTACCTTAGCTATGATATTTTTGTAGACATGGCTTCAAGTGCAGTTCTGTTGAAGTCCTTTGTACCCTCCAGTGAAGGGAATTGCAAAGCGTTGGCACAGCCTAACTTGAATTTCTGAGCTTGTGAAAGCAAACAGTGTAAAATGTGTTTGGCTGCCTTTTGAGGGCAGATGTCTGGGCACTGCCATTGTCATATAATGATGGATCTTCTTTATTTGGGTTGGATGTTACTCTCCTTCGTTGCAGCAGCAAGAATTTTTCTGAGTCCATGGTTCTGTCTCCAAAAACGACAAAGATTTTTTATGTTAACTAATAACTTATTTGACATGGATGTGACTTTAATCCCTTACAGAAAAGGATTCTGCATTCATCCCATAGCAGGGATGGGGCTCAGATCTTTTGGGTGTTCCCAGCATTGCTTTTACTGCTGGGTTGCAGCAGCCAGGAGGACCAGATTTGTCCAGTGTATCCTCATGGGAAACACTGGAGGAATCTGGATCTGTTGTGTTGGTGAAGATGACCATCGTTGTGTCAGGAGGTTGGCCCTGCAGCATTGCAGCTCTGTGGTAGATGCAAGAATTTGCCCAGAGCATATCTCTGGGAATGTCCTGTGGTCCTTGGGTTAATATCCACATAGTGCAAAGGCGGTGGCTTTGGTGGATAGGCCAAGTTTGGATTGATTTTTTGAAGGCCAAACCTTCTGCAGCAGAGAAAGAGCTGTAGGTGTGGCTGTGTTTGTGAGAAAAACTGATGCCTTCCTGCTGTGCTGTGGCTGTGCTTTCTGTTGTTGGTCAAAGGCAAAAGCAACAGTGAAGTAAAAGGAGTAAAAGAAATCCCAAATTCCAAAATTTCTGGTCAGCTGGGCTTACCCTGCTTATAGCCCCTGCTTTGCAGACAGGAGAAAACTCTGTTTCACAGTAAAAACTGTGAGGGCACAGAGCAGAAACACTGTTGAGAAAAAGACAAGTGTGAGTTTGGCCCTGAAGGGACTTCTGGTCCTCAGTAGTTTTGCAGTGAATGCAGGTGATTGTCCTAAAGGTGATGGCTCCAGGGAATGTTTTTATCAGGAAGATGGTGAAAGAGAAGGGGGATAGTCTTGCTTTTTCTTGTGAAGATACTGTTTTTAATTCTTACAAAGAAAAATGAGTAGGTTCAGTATCAGCATTGCTGGCCAAGCCCTCAAAGGCAACGACTCTTGTCTTGAGACACAACAAACTGAGGTTTTCCAGTGGCAGCTTATCCCAGCTGGTGTCAGGGCAGGTGCCAGGGAATGCAGGGTGAATGCCTTCAGGAACCCTTAGGCAACCAGCACACCTCCAGGAGACACAGACATGCTGCTTCTCAGCTCTTCTGAGTGCTCAGTGAGACTGGTGCCTCCTGAGAAGTTTGAGGCATGTTAGTCACTTGTTGCAGGACTATGTTCTTTCCATTTTTATTCCTAATGCTGTGTTATTTAGGCAGCAGGAGTGAGGAAGTTTCTAAGCTGTCTGCTTGGAGCAGGATGATTGTAGACCACCTATTCTTGGGTAGGAGGTGACATCCCTGGGGAGGCTGATGGTGGCTGGTGCTGAGCCACAGGGCACTGGGTGGTTTCCCACAGGTGGGGGACAGATAGACTTGTCATGGACATGTGTGGGCCTTTGTGAGGAAGGAAGCATTCACTCATGATCCCCACAGCACACAACTGTTTTTTGCTAGTCATTCCAGCCCGCAGGAATTTTTTTTTATAATGATTTTTGTTGGTGGTGGTTCTTGTCATTCAGTCATTATTTTTTTTTTCTTTTCCCTCCTTTAATTGTTGAAGCTGTTTTTAATCCCTGACCATAATAAAGCCACACTGTTAACACAAGCAGCGGGGTTGCTGAAATTGCAGCTGTACTACAAGCTCTGCTTTTAATTTCAGGCTGTTATTAACAAGGCTAGAAACTTTCCCTTCCCCCAGTTGAGTTTCGACTGTGTGTCTTCATCCAAGCCACCTCATTCTGTGCCTCAGAGCATCCCTGACTCCATCTGGATATAACAGGTGAAGGCTGAAAACTGTTTTCAGATGTCATGGAGAGGTTTCTGGCCACTGTCCTTCCCTTTTCCTTGTGCAGGCAGCTCTGTGGAGGTGGAGGATTGGGAGCAGGCAGCTGCAGGGGCTGGGACAACCTTCAAAGAGAGGGTGGCAATGGGGAACTGCAGCCCAGAGTTGCTAGTGCTGGGAAGGAGATGGAACTTCACATGTTTGACAGAAGTGGGAGGGCAAGACAGGGTGGTTGGATGGGTTTGGGTTGCTTGTTCCTGCCCCTGCACTTTGATCCTAGGGCCAAGCATGAGGGGCTCTGATGGCTGGTATTGCCATCCCATGGGGCAGCACCTATCACTCTATGTAAAGGGAAGGTTATGTGGTGCATGTCTTTTCCTCTCCTTTTTGCTCCTGCAGTGCCCTGCTCCTACAGTCCCCAGTCCTGTGCTCACAGGAATAGTCTGTGTTTATAGAAGAAGCAGTAATGGCAAAAAGGTTTTATATTTTCAGAAGGTAGTACTGTAATTGCATTGGGGATATGAAAATCCCAGTCTGCTGCTGAAATTGCTGCAATAGACTCGAACTTAGGAATTGTCAGGACTCTAGGAGAAATTCCCAGCAATTTGCATCTCTAAAGTGCAATCCCACACTCCTGTTAATAACCTGTGTGTGTTAGAGAGGACATATTTCTCTGTGGCCAAAGACACCTAATCTTCCCAGCCCCAGGTGCGTGCATTCAAGGCCAGGTTGGCTTTTATTTCCTGTGCAGGTATTACCTGAGTACTGCAAGCCTGTGAAACAACCCTTTAGGACTGTAGCTGCAATAGTCTCTAGTTTTTAAGTTAACATGGCCCCCCCCTTCCCTGCAGTGTAATAAAGGTAACCACTGCCTGTGCAGTGCCTGTGCTTGCAGCTCTGCAGGAGCACTTGCTGGGCTGGTGTCATTCAGCTGGCTCCTGTTTGGATCCTGCATCTCCAGACCGCAACATCTGAGCCTGACACTCCGTGGTGTATGCACTAGCCTTTTTCCTAGATGGATTTATTGCATTTCCAGTAAAGACAAACAAAGTCTGAGGTCTAACAGTGCTGAGCAGGCAGCACTGCACTCACTGGTCCAGCCTGCTGTGCTCAGCTCCTTATACGGCCAAAAAAAGGAAGAGGAAGAGAGGGCGCAGTGTGAATACCAGACATACGATGCATTCTTCCCAGCTGCAAACTTGGAATTTGCTTTTCCCTGGAAAGTGGGCCCTCTGTATATCTATTAATTCAGGCTCTGTACTGTTGAGCAGGAAGAGGGAAGCCAGCATTGAGCTGGCTCTGAGCAACAATCAATTGTCTTGTGTAAAGGAATTTCTTTTCTGTGGGGTTTTTTCTTGCTGAAGTGGGACAAGGAATGGGAGAGGGGGGTCAGGTTCTCCTGAAGCTCACTCTGACTTGGCAAGCTGCAAGCAGGTAGACTGCAATTACATCTGTTTTCTCCAACTAAAAATCAATTTGATTCATCATTAGCCTCTGCCTTTAAATTATATTTTCCCTGAATAGCATCTTCCGGTTAGTGGGAGGCAGAGGGGAGGTAAGGCAATTGATCCTGGTACTTCATTCATAATCTGGCTTCAGCCTGTGTTGTTTGAATCACTGTGGGTGTGAATGGCTGTGCTCAGGCTGGAACTACAATGCACAGGTTCCCTGTCTGCTGGATGTGGGCTCTGATATCTCCGAGTGGGCCTGGGAAAAAGCACAGGTTTGTTCTCCTGGGTGTAGCACGTATTTGGGAGCTTCAGTGAGAAAGGTCAGGCCAGTCCCTCTCCTCTCCTGGTCTGTCACTGGTTCCCAAGGCACTTGGAACTGAACTGCCATGGCAAGTGGTTTCCTAGATTGTTTGGAAACCACATTGTGAACTGGAGACCACAGCAGGGTGAAGCCTGGTGCTACCTGTGTGCTGGCAGCTCGCCTGCCTGCCAGCACCTGGGGCCATGTGAGCAGGGACACCCCCAGCCAGCCCTGTTTGTGCCTGTTACCCAAGGGAGAGCTTTTCCAAGACCACAGATGTGGCCTGTGCTTCTGTGGATGCTGTCTGTGTTTCATGGGGGCCAAACAGGTGGGAGAATTGGGCAATTGTCACTCAGCTGAAAGGCATTTGGAAAAAGCAGCTTGACAACCTTGAGTCATGTTTTACTGCCTTGGGATCAGTGTGCCTGGAAAGCAGTTCTGTGTTGTCTCTGCACAGGCCTTGTGGAGGTGATGATGCTACTTAATTTCACGAGCTCCTTTCATCTAGCTCCTGCACTGTGCTTTCCCATCTCGAGGATGGGCTGTGACAGCACTTGACTAAGGCAATCTGTGTAGCTTTGTGAGGATCCCATCTGTTTCTCTCCTTGACAGCTGGGTTGTTCCATGTTGCTTGCCTTCTTTTCTTTCCTGTAAAATCCAGCACGTTATTAGGACCCAAAATAGTAGCTCCTCTGGGCCATGTTGTAATAGGAGGGTGTTTCATGATGACAAGTTCCAGCATTGCATGAAGGCAAAGCCCTTTTATACATGCAAGGAAATAGCAACAATCTGCTTGCAGGTCATGCATGGCTCAGCTCTTTGAACTTCTACATTGTCAAGTGCTTGCTGTCTCTGTTCTTAGAGACTGTACTTTGCAACAAGCGCTGTAAATTATCCAGCAAGGATAATAAAGGAGTTTGATGATAGAAGAAAGAGAAATGAATGGCAAATCTCTGCTAATGGAAACATCTGTTGAGTATTTGTGTTACTTTTTCCCTATCCATCCCCACATGCATCCAGAGGTTGTTTAAAGCCAGGTGGAATAGAAACTTAGTTTTTTCCTCTTAGTGGGCCTTAGGCTCTTGTGTATATGTTTGGGTTGGAACTGTCAAGTGGGGTTTTTTTGGCACTATTTCACTCTTGAGCATTTTGCTATAAATGTGACTTAATGGTGCTCCTTGTTCATTAGCCAGAGCTCCTCAAAATAGGGTGGTGGGCTTGGTGAATGTTGGGTTTGGGGTCCCTTAATGTTTTGACTGTCTGAAATCTTTATGGTGGTATTGATGTGGATGATAGCTGCCAGGTGAGAACAGGAGACTGGCAGGCTGGTAGGACTCCATTCCTGTGTCCTCAGGTGGGTGTATTGCTTGCAGAGGGCTCTTGGATGCTGCAGTTACCTGACCTGTGTGCATGGTTTAGGACCATCATGAGTTTTCTGGGTGCTGAAAAGTTGAAGCCTCTCTATCTTGCTTCCATTTCTGCTAGGTTTAAATGGGTGTAAATTTCCACTGGTTGCTTTTTAATGCAGTGAAACACTGAACTGATGGAGAAGGAGAAAAAGACAAGTGACCAGTAAATATTTCTTTAAGCATTGGGGTAGTTTTGTTTCCAGGATGTTATCTTCTTTTTGGGGAAGAAAAAGTAATTTAATAAACATAATGCACCTTCCAAGTGTAGGGGAGCGCTGTGCTTCTGTTCTTATTGTATTTTTTATATTTTTTGGTACTGCCTTAAGGTGTCTTACCAGAAATATGGGCTGTCATTATTAGAGAATCCTGTAAAACAGCTGTAATAATTGTACAGTGTTCTTTATTCCTGTCAGGTTTATTCATAGACTTTTTTTTTTTTAAGACACACGAGGGACTGTCTCTGCACACATCATTGATTTTGCTAATAAAATCTTATATTTTGATGGTACATTTCATTGGAAAATCATTAACTGCTCCGTAAGACTTACAGTATCGTGGGATGGGAATGTTTCCTGTTGCCTTCATGGAGAGATTGATCTAGATGGATTTCTTTGATTTTGTAACAGCTACTGGGAAAGGGCACAGAATCAGATGCCTCATCTCTGTTCAAGTCTCTCTCACCAAGGCTTTTCTTCCTGAAGGGAGTGGAGAAGATGGTTAAAACCTGTTTGAAATAATTCCAGTGCATAACATGGGGAGCGGACACCTGTTGGACCATGGCCACCACGTTGTCCCCAGTGGTCCCTCCATGTGAGGTTCCTACTGTGGCCATAGGTCAGCTGCTCAGGTGGAGGGCATTGCTTCTAATTCAGGCTGTCCAAGGACCAGGTTAAATTGCCTCTGTCCAATATCAGCCAGGACATGCTTGAAAGCTTCAGGCTGAGTTTTTGCTGTCTCTTCTGAGTTCTTCAGGAGTTTGGATCAGCAGCACGTGGTTTTAGATCCCACTGCAAGCAGAGCCCAAGGAAGGGCCCAGAGTGAGATGAATCTGGGCTCTGCTCTGGTTTATTTGGCTGTTAGAGAGCTTTTCCCCTGTAAGGGAGTGTTGGACTGGCAGTCAGAGAACCACCACTGAACCAAACTCCAGTCCTGTGTTTAGCAGCAATTAGCAGACTTGAGCACGTTTATCATTCAGCCAAAAAACCTGGGAGATAACACAAGTCTGTATTTTATTGTATTTGTTCATTTAGTGAGCGTGTGTGTGTTGTATTTGAGGGAATGTTTAGTGTTCAGGTTTGTAGAGCTGAATCTGATTCCGTGTTACAGGAGACAGCCCAGTTGTCCATAGCAACCTGAAATTGATTTTATCCCCCCCCTGCCTGCTGAAAGCTGTTCCCTCTTGAATCATCCCTTTAATTTAATATAGTGAACAGGATGTCCCTGCATGCAGAACCTTTTTTTTAACAACAAGTAACCTAGGCAGGAAAAAAAAATCTTATTTGAACAACAGCCCTGCCTCTGTCTTTGTTGCCACTTGGCATTAGTCCTTGCTGTGCTGTTTCCTCATGCTTTGTTTCAGGCACTGGAGGCCATTATCAGTATTGGTTAATCACCACTGCTGCCACAGGGGGTTGTTCTCCTGCATGCTCTGGCCACCACCAGTAGGTCCCTCTTCAGCAGGAAACTCTTCAGGTGCCCTGTTTTATGCTGAAAAATCTAATTTTTATAGCATGTGTACCATCAGGCTTGTGCTTTCTCCTGATGTGTGGTGGTGCCCACATGTGGCACTGGCCATGTTGTGGCTCTGGATCTGACCTGCCTTTTCCTGTGGCTCTTTCCAGTGCAAGCAGTGGACCTGCTTCAGAGGGGGCTGGTTGGCAGGGGTTGGGGAGGAATGGGAAGAGCTGCCATGCTGTTTTGTTCCTATTTGCAAAAGAAATCTTTTCCTTTGTCATCCGTGTGGTGCTTGAGGACTCCAAGGGAGGGATTACGTTGTCAGAGGAGTGCCAGGGATTTAGGAATTTGGGACATTTGTGCTTTTGCTACCTGGAAGAGCACTTGACTACCTTTTTGGAAGAATGACAGCCTGCCTGTGGTCAGCAAAGAGTGCAACCTCTTTCCACGTTTGCTTGCCCCTGGATTTTGCACAGCATGGCAAGACAGCAGAGATTTTTTCCTGTGTTCTTAGTTCTTGCCCTGCTTGTTGTAAAGCTGCTGGAGGAGGAGGTGGTGCTGGGCTGGGGCAAGGTATGCCATGGTAGCAGTTGTCCCACCAGACTCGTCCCTGTTGATTGTTCCACACAAAGAGAAGCAAGCTGCTGCTTGCATCCGTGCTTAGGCCATTAATACAAATTGCACCGATCTGTGCTGTGAAATGTCTGCCTTTCCCTGGCTTGTTTTATGAAAAGTTAAAGGGAAAAGAAAAAAGCACACAAAATCAATATGGCAGAGGCTTCAGTTGTGTGTTCACCTGCTGTCACTGTGAGATGAAGCCATGTCACTCGACATGCCTCGTGTATGGCACTTGTTGAGAAGATAGTTGTTTCATCTCTCTGGTTTTTTTTCATGTCAGTCAAAAAATGGTTTGTTTCATGTGCATCATCTGAACATTGCACTGAATAAGCTACCCAAAAAAGGTTAATCTCCAATTCTGTACTGCTTTTACTGTCGCATCCAACTGCTTCAAAGACAGCGATGAGTGTATCCTAATGATGACTCCCAGAAACAGGCATCTATTTCTTTCAGGTGCCAAAACTGAGACTTACAAGGCCTGTTTTTTCAGAACGCTTCATGTTTTGTAGTGCTGTACATGGTTATAGTACAAGCCTTGATTAAAGGTTGAACACAGAATCTCAGTCCCTGCCTGCTAGTTCTTGTCTCTTCTGGACATAGTCCTTCTGTATCTTTATTCAGTCACAAAAGGCACAGCAATAAATATGTGGGAAAATTTGATATATGTGACTTCTCTCTTATCGTTCAGAAGGTTTATGGCAGAGGCATAAACAGGATCTAATCTTTCCTAGTGAGTCTCAGCTGCCAGACCACAAAGCTTCCTTTCTGGTCTCCTTACCATTGCCTGCCTTGCATGCTCTCCCTCTTCTGAAAACTGAATGAGGGCGAGGAAGCCACTGTCCCACATGGCTGCAACCTCCTTTTTGACATGACTTGGCTTCCATACACGAATAGCATGTTGAGTGGACATTGCTCCAGGTCTCAGTGAACTCCTTTGCATCTTCTTGTCATCCCTCCCTTCAGCAGTACTGCCTGCTCGAGAGCTGGGTATGATCTGGCTGAGTTAGGCAGGAGTTCCTCGACTGTTGTCTGTAACTTCTGTCAGTGGGATATTTGTAAATTTAAATGCTTCCTCCCAGAAGTATCAAAGGAACTGAGGCCACTTTTCAGCATGGACATGAAAGGCTTTCGCGCGCTGGTGCAGCCAGGATTGCCATGGAGAACAAAGGCTTTTGCTAATCGCTTCTAATGCCTTTCAAGTTTATGCCTCATTTTTTCCCCTTTTTCAGATGGCCTCCCAGAGTACTGAGACTTCACTGACTGACTCACCAAATAATTAACAGGAGGAGGACTCAATCTCTGAAACTTTTGAACACCTCTTTTAATTTTCTTGAATAAGCCAGTACTCTGGCCAGGATCCAATTTGTGTAATTACATTTGACCTAACTTAATCCCTTGGCAGTTTCAATTGCATGTGGTAGTTGTCTTGGCTCCCTGTCCTGGGCTGCCATTCAATGCTACTCCATGATTTTCAACAGCTGTTGTAATTCAGCTGTAGAAATGGGTGTATTTTCTTGGTGGAAGCATTCCTCATATCTCTATTCCTTGCTAAACATCCTTATCTCACTAGTATTTTGGGAGGTAACGTGTCTGATGCTGCAGATGATCTTGCTGAAGTCCTTGGAGCTGCTTTCACCCTTAAAGATGGGCATGTATTTTAGAGTCTTTTATCAGTTGTCCAACATACATTTTGAGATTACATTGAGTTTTTCACCTTCAGGCATTTATTGCTCAGTCTCCTCAGCTACCATGTGCTGGTTTGGGGATGTTATTGGTGCAGGTATTCCTTTTTAGCCTTGGAAACAGCACTTCTGCTATCCAATCAATACTAAACAGGAGTGTGTCGCCTTCCTGTGCTGACAGCAGTTGGGCTGGCTGGCTGTAAGTGTTGGCATTGCTAAGAGTGCAAGTGATGAAGGAAAGCAAAAGCCCAGGACAGCAGGGTAGGATTACAAAGGATGAAAAAAATCATCCCAGGCAGAAACTTGGAGATGGACAAAGTGCGGTAGCCAAAGGTGCAGTCGGGTGGATGATCCGTGCAAAAGGGAAGACACTGAGTTCTTGCATTGGCACATCCTTAGCTGTGCAACAAGCATCTTGTTTGCACAGCAGGTGACAAATTGAGTGTTTCTTGGCTTCAGGCATCGGAAAAGTCGTATTTGTTACAAAGCCACTTGATCCTTTGGGGGCAGGAGCAGCTCCTGCTGAGGGGAGACAGGAATTTAGATGAGATGGGGTGCAAAAGGTGATCTAGTGCTGAAAGGTGCTGTTGTTGCAAATTGTCTGCTACCATCTAACTCTGTTTTTCTGAGAGCCTTCAGAAGTAGGATGGCAAATGTATCATTGCTGCTCTCCCTTGTTGCCTTTTATCTTTCATGAAATTTGGGACGTTTCTGTCATTTAGCATTCTCCTCTGTGTTTCTGAACACTGTTCATGTAAATCCTTTTCCACATTGTCACGAAACACTTGGGTTCATAAGAGATTTCATTTTGCTATGTAGGACATCCTGAAGATCAGGAAGTATGGAATATGTTGTGAATACAAAAGCCATCCTTATACCTGACTTTTACCTTCTGGATCTATCCCATAATTACATACATTTAAAACTCAGAGTAGACTGGAAATCTTGCTGGTATTGCTTATACCTTGGTAGAACTTTCTGCAAAGTCCGTGAACACTTTGTTTCCTAGGACACAATTTTTCCAAACCCTTCTGGTGGTTGTCAGAGGAAATGTGGCCAACTCTGAGTGGTGGCACATGATGTATCTACAGTCAGTGATGTTGCTTTTGAAGATCTCTTTGCATGTTAAATAATGGGGTGGGGAAAATTGTATTTTGGAGTTGCTGTTTTTTTCTTTACTCCTGGGCTGGACTCTGTCTGCCATCCTGAAGATGAATCTTTTATTTTTGTTGTTTCAGAGTGCTTTGTTACTGTGTGTGCCTGAATGCCTCAGCCTTTGGAGGTGAGCATCTTCCCTTGAAACAGCCTTGTGATATCCAAGTGCCTGCTCTCTTGGGGTAAGGAAAACATCCACATACAGAGATTGAGAATGTGCTGTGAGCAGAAGCAGAATGGGCAAGGAGAGGACAAACAGCACTGACTCAACTTGTAAATTTTGGAAATAGTGAAGTTATCATGGAGAGAGAGAATAAACTAAATCCGTCTACTGTAAATAAAACAAATTATAAACTTAAGTTACAGCAAGGAAATTAGCTGAGGTGTCAGTGAATGATCTGCATTAAGGATAGGTGAGTGCTGGACTGGAACACCCCAGGAAGTTTGCAGTTCCAGTCATAGAAAGGTTTAAGAACAAGTTGCAAGAGCAGTAGCAGACTTTAGGAGAATTAATCCTTCCATGTGGTGGAAAAATAGACTAAGGTGACTTCTGGAGAGTCCTACTAACCCACTGATGATTAGAAATGGCAATGTGTGAAATTCTTATCTTAACAACCTTATTCAAAGCTGATAAGGTAAGGCAAAGTGGAGTGTATCTGCAGAGTGAGCTGCATGGTTTGGTGAAGAATTGATGTAACTACAATTGACACTGGTGTTCAGTGTCTTTGTTACCTGAATGGTGATGATATTCCAGAGGGAAGTATGAGCTCAGGAGAAAAAAAGGGGTTTAATCTTCCTTTGTTGTCATGCAGTGTAATCTTGTCTAAAAACAGGAAGTTGTATCAATTCTGGCTCCTTTGTAGTAAGTTTATGGGAGTTTGGGTCTCTTCCATGGTCTGTGTAAAGGATTTACTCTTACTCTCAGGGGTGTAATCTCATCTGCTTTATTGTGACATGAGAATACAATGCTACAAATAGAGGTATACTGAGCAAAACACAAATACCATGTAGAACACAGAGAGAAGGAACTAAGTGATTACTTTCCTCTTTTTTTCCAGGGCTGATGAAGTGGAGAAGAGTTTAATTTTTCTTCTCTTGCTCCTCTGTTCATGTTTCTTTGTCCATTGTGTTTCTTTGTCTTGTCTTGACAGCAAACACAGCAGGCTTTTCCTGAGTTTAAAAATGCTGGCTCAGCAGCTTGATCTTGAAATTATGTCTTGAGAATGGCTGCTCCTTTAGTTCTCTTGCTTCTTCCTCCTTAATTCCTCCTCAGGGAGCTGCCAATGACAAATGAATCCTGGGCTCAGGCAGCCTCTAAGACATGGTGTGACAAGAGGGGTGTTCAGGTGCTTTGTCTTCCTTGGTCCAGTTAAGAAGATCAGTAAGATACCTGTCTTATCTTGTAGGACATCTGGAATTCAAGGGGAAGTTCTTCAACCTCTTGTTGGACTTTGGTTTCTCTAAAATTTACATTTCATCCATAATATCAGCAAACACTGGTGTCTGCCCTGGAGTTACACCAGTGTCTCATTGTTCCTTATCGTCTTCTGCTCAGCAGAGATAAGCTGTTGTGTCTCAGGGGTATGGGGACATGGAAGAAACTTGCAAATAACTCTAAGAAGTGCAGATGGTGTCAAGAAGAAAATAAGGGATGCCTTTCTGAAGTCACCTTTGTAACATTTTTTTTTCTCTTTTCTTTTTTCCTCCTCTTGGGCTTTTCAATTCCTGCAGCTATCTGCTCAAATCTTGAACACAAAATGCATTTGTGGAAAGATACAATTGACTGTGTTCCCCCATGATCTTTTGATCTCAATCAATCAAATAAATCCAAGACCTTGCAATTCACCTTGTTGCAAGGACGGTTAATAAGTTGAGGGGTTGTGCTAATGGTTGTAATGGTTTTCTAGCTTTGTGTTTTTTTAAAAAAATGTTATTTTTTTATGGTTCTGACCTTTTGGACTGGTCAGGGTAAGATTATTTGCAAAGAATAGTCCATAAATATGCCTGTCAGGACTGGAGTTAGCATTTGAGCGTTGCTGCTTAGCAAAAAGAAAGCAATATGCCAAAGTTCAATTTAGATTTCCCTGCAGGGTTGAAAATAATGACAAGACTCACTTAACATGGTAGGGATGAGTCCTGCCACCTCTGTGGGAGCGGCTGCTGTGTGGTCCTGCAGCACTTTGTATCTGTGTGCCTGGTTCAGCTGTCTGCTCCTGAGATTTGGTGTCTGGTGTCTCGTGCTGGGGCCTGCTTGGGGTGGAGGAGCCCTGGGTGCAGCTCCTGGCTCTTTGAGGTGTCAGCTAAATCAATTACTTAGCTTTCCTTGACTTAGAAACTGATTTTTTTTTCCCGAGTGCTGTCCTTGCAATGCAGATGAGGGATTGTGGAGCTGCTGTAAGCTCTGCAAAGCCACCCTGTTCCCATCCTTGCCCTCAGTGCAAGTGTGGCTAAAGAGAGCCCATGAGTGTCCTGTGGTGGTTTGAGTTGTGTCCTGTGGGTTACCTGCTGTGATCTCTCAGCCCTTTTGGAATCCCAGACTTCAATGGAAAGACACTTGGGTTTTCCCTGCTGTGACTATTCATGAAAACAGTTCCTAGATATCTCCCACCTAATGTATGCTGCCATGGAAGTGTGCCTCATCCAGTGGTAAGAATGTTGCTTTATCAGGAGATATCATGATGGTTATGGATGTTTCTGCTGTCCTGTCAGCAGAATTGACTCCTGTGTGTGAAAGGAGTGAAGCTGGAATCCAGCAGCTGCTATTTTGGCATTAACCTGCAGCACATGAAAGCTACACAGTCCATTGTATACAAATGGTCTCTTTAGAGCCTGGTTATGAATGTAAGTATAGTTTGTCTGAAGCATGTGGCTATTCTGAGTTTATTTTTTCTTCCTTCTGTAGATGAGAAAATCAAGGTGCTACCACTTGAATTTTATTCACAGGAAGTTCATGACAGTGGATCCCTGAGGCTGGGTCTGAAACCCATGGGTTTGGCCAAAAAGTTATCCTAGAAAAAGCCTACATGTGGTTAAAAAAACTATGCCATCAATTGAGAAAGCAGACTGGGACTAGGTGGTGAAATAAAGGTGCAAAAAGCAATGCAGCTTGTGGAAAGTCACAGAGCACACCTCCATGCCAGACCCCTGCAAGAGCTCAGCAGCTCTTGGTCCAAATCAGCAGGGCTGTAACTTGCAGTGAAGTGGATGGGGCTGGTTCCCTGTCAGCACTGGCTGAAAAGTTGTAGAGCAGAAAAATAAATTTGTCCTTAAAGCCCATCTTAAAATCCAGAAGTCATTTCTCCAGCACCTGTAAATAACTGAAGCCTTTGCTGGATTTACCTGCCTTGCACATAAAAGGAGAAGATACGGGGGAAAATAGCTAAGGGGGTGGCAGAGCAGAGCCTTTGGTGCCACATCCTCACAAGCCTGGTGGCCATGCTGGGAGCTGGGGACAGCTGTCCCCATCCCCACAGACAGCTGCCATCCTCCAGGTGGCAAAGGAAAAACCCTGCAGTGTGCAGGAGTTTTGTGTGTCCCAGAAGGCAACACTCTCTTTTCTTATTCCAAAAGGGACTGGCAATTAGCAGCAGGGGTAATAGCCACCTGGAATTAAATTCTGTGGAGACATGAGAAATAGTAGGGTATATTTGGAAATATCTATTGCATATATATATTCCTCTTAAGAGAAACATGTTGGAGGTGCCATATCCATAAATACTAATAAGGCTGTTTGATTCCAATTTTCAGGTAAGATTAACATTTTATTGAGTATTATATCTGTCACATTCAATGCTTTAGTGTACCATCCTCTCAGGCTTATTAGCATAATTGCAGTGCTTAAGCAACAATAAAAAATTCAACAGTAAAATAGCGGTTAGCACAGGCAATTTGTTATCAAAAGCTTTTACTTAAGGACAGCTTTTGAGCATATTTATTATCCAGTTAGGGCTATACATTATTTTTATTTAGAAAAACAAGAGGGAAGCAGTGTAGGAATATTTTTTTCTCTTTTAATGCCTAAATCAGAAGGCCTGAGAATTGGTCACCACCTTTTTCTCTTTCTTAAAAGCACCCAGCAAATTCACTTGGAGTGGGGAGGCAAGATAACAAAACAGACTCAGGTCTGGAGCAGGGCAGTGATGTTAATAACTCACAGAACAATTCTGTTAAATTCTGATACCGACTGGAGTGCCCTTTTAAATTCCCTCATTGCATCCTGGGCTCTGAAGATACTGTCCTTTGTGTCTGCTGGCTCTGGGGCAGTGCAGGGCAGGGGTGGCCCAGCTCACACCCCAGAGGTGGCAGCAGCCCTGGATGCAGTGCAGCTGTTGGGGTGATGCTCCCACAGATGAGGGGAGGGACAGGACAGGACCTGCAGGAAAACAGACTTTGATATCAGTGCTCTGAAGCAGGAGCAGAGGAGCATGGCCTGTCTGTGACTGTACACCCTTCCTCCTTTCTCTTCTCACTTTGAGGACTCTTAGGGGAACAGTCCTTTTGCTGGAAAGCTGTAGTGTAGGTGTGAATGCAGGTGTTTGTGTGCCAGCACTTGCTTGTGCACATGCAAAGTTTCTCTTGCCAGCATGGCAAGATTTTGTGTGAGTGTTTAAATTTTCAGTGCGTTTCTTGTGTGTATTTAAAATACAAAGTTGAACCTTAAATGAAGAAGTAAATGAGTTTTAAGCAACACAAGAAGTCCTTAGACTAGGAGATCCATCAAGGAAAGCACATGGAATTGGCAAGAGGAAGACTGCTGCTGTGATTGCTTGTGATTCCTTTGCTGGTATAGGCTTTTTACAGACCCTCTCTTTGCTTGTGTTTGCTTTTCCAACATCCTTCAGCCTTTGCTAGAGTTGTTGTCCATGTTCCCCAGATATGTGCTCTCAGCATCTTCTCTGTCACTGCGACCTTGGTGCTTCTCCTCTTGTGTTTTCCTCATTTTTCCTTGTCCTGGAGACCTCCTTTGCCTTGTGCTGCTTTTTCAGAGGTCACTCCTCCATCTTCTTGATGGATGACTTACCTGTGGGCCTGTTGTTCTGTCATTTTGGGGTTACCCAAAGCCCAGAGTGAGGATCTGCCCTGGTGATGCCTTGATTGGACTCACAGTCTGGATAAGCAAGATGGGTAAACTTGCCTGGTGTTTTTGCTCCCATTTTGACTGGTGTCTAAGCTCACTGTGAGGAGAAGTGAAGGCAGCCCTGCTGCCCTCAGGGAAGAAGCTTGTGTTCATAGTGAAACAGGATGTGTAAGCAGGTTGTAGGAATTGGGAAGGGAGCACATGGAGACAGGTGAAACTAAATTGGGCACGTATTAGAGAAGTGATGTGCTTGTGGGGTCCTCTTCACAAACAGCCTCTTCTGTGAATGTGTGAAATTTGAAAGGAGCTCGTTGTTTCAGATCCCTTTTTTTTGAAAGGGGTAAAAAACTCGATGTTATTCAGAGATAAATGGTATGTTTCAGATTCTGGGGTAGTTGTGGGTCTTTTGTTGGTACACAGCTCACTCTCATGAAGCTGCCCAGCACTGCATGGTGTGTTTAGACTTTCTGTCAACAGAGAACTTAGTGATGCTCCTGAGACTGTGAATACACAGAAACTGACTGTGGAGAGCTAAACTCTGTGAGAACTTTTCTTTTGGTGGAAATTTGATTGTGATTTGAATTGCAGTTGAAATATATGCTCTCTGCCTCCATGATCACATCTAGGAATGGGGGCTCAATGCTGCTGTCTTAGGAACAAGCCATTGTTGCTCCTTCTGGCTCAGTTCATCTGGCTTTAGTAGCCCCTAAGGCACCTGAGCATCTCCTGCTTGCATTTGGCCTTGTAGCTGGGCAATGCTGAGTATCTTCTGCTACAGCCAGGGAATCACCCTTCTGCCTCCTGTGCACAGCCAGAGGCTTCCACATCCATGGAAGGAGCTAAGGGACCAGGGAATGTGTTTTCTTGGGGTGTTGACATGGCTGAGGGCATTTCCATGTGGCTTCTACCTGAGTTCTATCATCATTCAACATTTTAGGCAGAAAGGGTCATGCAGATCTTCTGTGCAGCTCCTGGCTCAAAGTGGGGTTGGCTTTAAGGTGGGATGTCAAGGCAGTGGTGGCCTGCTGTGTATAATAATAATGATGCTTGATGATGATGTGTGCCCTGCTAACAAAAAGCTTATGGAGGGCTCTGTAGGCTGTATTTTGGTGTTAGGGCAGTAGAGCTATGACATTTCTGTGAGAGGGTCTGTGTGAAGGGTTGAGACACAGAGTCTGAGCACTGATGCAGTGATTGCTGCATTAAATTCCCCTTGTGAAGTGGGGAACACCGTGCCCAGTTCTGCTGGGATCTGGCTCCCACCATAGGTGCTGGTGACATGCACAGCTCTCCTCAGTGTGGATGGGGAGGGATGCTGGGAGGAGAGGGTCTGTGGCTGGAGACCATTCCACGTGTGAACGTGTCCTCCCCAAGGAGGAAAGTGCCTACATGCTTCTTGTGGGGAAAAATACGGCTGAAAGAATTTAGCAGTGATAAATGTAATAAAAATACTTATGCTGGAATTTGTAAAGGCTGGAACATCTGTTCTCAACAGTGCTTTGATCACGTTGTGAGGCTTTTAAAATGATACTTCCATGAATTAAGTGAGATCCTTATGGCTGCAGGATTCCTTTCAGTGCCCTTTTTTTTCATGGAGCAAAAAGGCAAATTTCACAGGGAACATTACATGACTTGAAACACATATTTTAATGGTTAGTATCAACCAAACAATGTTTTATTAGGTGCTAGAAAAATGTTCCAGTTCCATACCCCAGGAAGCAAAGCACTCCCATTTACTTTTTTAGCTTATGGGAGCTGTACTTTGAAAAAAAAAAATAAATCAAGAATTCAGTGCTTGTATGTTACCGTATTCAAAACCAAACCAAACATGGTGAAATGAACTTAAACATTTTGAAGTTGTTGTCAGAAAAGGTCCTTTTTGGGTTTTGTTTCCAGGCAGAGCTGCAGACGAGGCAGAGGATCTGTGTGTTTTCTGAGGGACCCACAGCAAAGAATGGAGAGACCCTGATGATTTACTTTCCTCAGTGCATTGCCTGGGATTGAGCAGCTTTTGGTCATTCACTTTTCTCTGAGGACTTGTGCTTTTTCCATTCCTGGCTGGTTTAGCAGGCTTCTACCTCCTGCCCTTCCAGGGGCTGCTTATTTGGGGCTGAAATGTTGTGATGCCAAATAATTTTGGTGATGTAAGGAGTGTGGAGAGCCCTCATGGCAGTTCTTTGCAGTGTCACCCCTGGCAGGAGGATTTCTGCTCCTCTGCCTTCCTGCTACATGTAGGGAAAAGAGTATCTCCTGGGGTATTTGCAAAAATGCAGGATGTTTGTAGGATGTGAGGGGCAGCAGGAAGGAGGGAGAAACTAAAGAGGAGATGTGGAACAAAGGGTGGGTCTGCTCCTGTGCTACCTTTGTGTGTTCATACTTGAAAAATCCTTTCCTGAAGCTGCAGCCAGCAAATCTGGCAGCTTCCAGTGGGATGCTGGGCAAGGCTTCTTGCTCCCATCTCCCCTCCCCTCCCTGGGATGAATGAGTGGATCTGTGTGTGACCCCATGGCTCTACACAGCAATCAGAAGCCTGGGAAACTTAATTGTTTCTTCATTTAAAGACTGTCCAAACTGTGAAAGGAGGAAAAATTGCAGTCACAAATAACGGAGAAGGAATATGGATGGGCTTGCTAGTAAGATTCTGGGTGTCAGGGATTAATTTACAAAAACTAAATTGTTTCATTCCTCCAGCACCCAACAGGTGAACAGGCGGCTTATTGCTGTGACATATCCATTTATAGCAGTTTTCCTTTGCTAACACCTGTGACTCAGTTCTGTTACATACTTATGCTGTCTGTTAATTATTTACCAGTGATTTACAAGTACAGAGTGCAAATAAAATGCTTTTATGCAGGAGATTGCATTGTACACCCAGGATTCCTGGGAATTAGGGCACTGTACTACTGTGTACAATGCCATCAACATCCCTGGAGTTCTGATGGAGGAGTCCTTGTATATACCTGATGAGGAGGCAGCCCCTTGCCCTACAGAGCTGGCACTCAGAGGGGCTGTGGTGTTAGTAAAGGGCTTATTACACACAGGGCTGTGGTATATGAGGGGATCTGTGTCCTTTGTTTCCTTGCAGATTGATTTTTGCCATTTTAAATTACTTTCTTCCCCCTTGACAAAGGTTCGTTCTAATTCTTGAGTGATGGCAGCAGCAAACTGTTTTAAAAAAAAACCCCACAGCATGATGGGCTTTTTTTAAAAAAGAATAAAATAGTATAAAAGTCAAGTAGCAGATAGAATTCTGACTCAGCTCGTAACTTATGATCCTATTCTATTTCTGTAACGTTTTTAGCTTATGACCAAATTTTTCTAATATTAGGACATTGCCATAGAAAGTGTGTCAGTCCCTGGCTGCCAGAATTTGTCACTGTACAGAATATATACACTTCCAAGCAAGAGTGCAGGAGCAGGGCAGTAAGCTGTCTGTTGTGGTTTTAAATTGTTGAAAGTTTTGTTGTTTTTTTTTTTGTTTGTTTTTTTTTTCCTTGTCTGTTTGTTTTTGGTTGTTTCTGTTGATTTGCTTAGCAAACAGAGTTGTGCAGAACAACATAGCTGCTTTTTATTTCTCACGCAGTCAGGCACTGAGCTCCCATCCCCAGCTGTGTCTCGTGCAACTGGAGTTGCTTTGCTGGTAGATTTTTCAGGCAGTGCAAACTTCTGTAAGTCAATTCAAGCTGTATCAACTATGGATTTTATGGAAGTTGAGGATCTGGTCATCCAGCTCGTGGGTTTAGTGTGGAAGAAGCTTGGGAGATGGTTGTCCCATTCTAGGCAGGAAAGCAAGTACATGCAAAGTTTCTCTAACCTCAGGGAAAGTGTGTGTGAACAAATAAGCATCTGTGTTGCAGAGAATGTGATTACTGAGGAAATCCCTAAGTTTACGAGTAGGATTTTTTATAGGTTCAGATCTGCTGCGGTTTCAGACACTTAAGGACACTTAAAATAATGAAACTCCAGACAATCCAGCCACACATGCATGACACACAGCAGCAAAGCCATCCTTGTGTTTAGCTCTGCTGATCAGCTTGCTAATGCAACATCTGCTCTGGGATTTTGCATTTAATTTTTCTCTGGATAATAAAGAGGAATGCAGGGCTAATGATCTGTGTCCTGTTTCCCTTCAAAGTGCTTTATTTACTCCTTGTGGCTGCTTTTTTATGGTTCTTTGCAGCAGCCTTAAAATGTCAACTGACCTGAAGAAATTGACAATGGATGCCTAAAAAAGTCCAAAAGAAAAGCAAGGATGGATGTTGCTTTCTAGCTTTTCATGTGAGCACCTTGTAATCAGACTCCCTTTGATTAAGTAACCAGCAAAGCCTATTCATGTGTACTCCAATTAAAATTTAATGAAGCAAGAGGATGTATTTGTATATGTTGACTAATGCAGGAGGAATAGATTCCTGTAACTCTGCTCTGCAAACCCTTTCCTTTGCCATTAGGGCTGGATTTACTAGAAAGCTCCTCAGCAGCTGTGGACCTCCCCTGGCATGAGCAATCCTCACAAGTTTGTGCTCTTGTCCTCACAGCAAGAGGTGATGATGATGTCCTGAATGTGGAAGAGCACAGCTCTTTTGTAGGGTACAGCTTTATCAATGAAGCCCAGCTTGGCTGATTGCAGGAGGTGAGGCAGGGCTTCTGCTCTCATGTGCTCCATTGGAAAAGATCAGGGAATTGCTGGATGTGTTTGCTGTATCTGTGCTGGTGTCAGCTGGATGAGTGGAGCAACACATATAAAGAAGGGAAGCCCTGTGGGCCCTGAGTTTTAAGTAGGAAACTGGTGTTCAAGAGGAGTCTGTATGGCAGCTAAACTGGTGTCAGAAGACAGCCAGGCTTTTAGTGCTCTGCCTTTGCCATGGATTTATTGGGCAGTTGCTTTGGTACCTGTGTTCCCAGAGAGATATGGGCCTGCGTTGCAGAGCATTTTGTTTCTAACATCACAGGGAATGCACAGACATCTGTGTGGACACTGAAATGAACTTCCAGTAGGGGTGCAGGGGCTTGCTTAATTTGTCTCCCATCTCTTCCCACGTGTTTCTACCTCTGGGACAGCTGCAGAGGTCCTGCATCACCTTGTACCTGGGATGGGGATTGGAGAAACGGTACTTAAAGATCCCACCTGCTCATTACACAGTGCCCTGTGACTTCAACTTTGTGCAGGGACTGATATCCCTCCTCTGGAGTGGAATGTGGCAGTGGGGTGATGCTGCACAGCTATGTTAAATGCCATTTTTGGACAAGCAATGAAAGATCCTGCTGTATCCACTCACAGCAATGGGCTGGGCGACAGAACGGAAATGCCATGGTGGAATTTGCCTTTGCTGCTGACCCTTGCATGACATGTGAGAGCTCCTCATCACCAGACCTTTGTTTTGCCTTACCCAGAATACAAAGCAGTGTTTCATTGGCATGGCTGGCTGTTTTCCTTCTGTCTTGACTCAGTGGCAGAAGTGCAGCAAGCTTTCCAGAGATAGGCTGAGTTTTCCAGTTATCATTGCTTCAGCCCCAGCTCCGTCCTGCCAAGGCTCTCGCTTGTGCTGTTGCACTGAAGTGCTCAAGAAGCCTTCAAAGGGAGACACAGCTCTGGAGCTGAGATCTTGGCCTTCATTTTTGGCCTGGAAAGCTGCTCTTGGAACAGTAAGCATGAGATTTCTCTTGAAACCTTCTTTGTGTGCCTTTCTGAAGAAATAGCTGGAAGGAGAAGACCTGTCAGTTGAGCTCTAAAAGAGAAACCTATTGGCTCTGAATACACTGGGGACATTATTTAAGGTCAGTTGATCTGTGAGAAGGCACAACTTATCTAATGCAGCCTAAGGTTAGTTATGCAACAGACAGGCTGTTCTTTGTTATGAAGAACAACTTCAGTGTGTGCCTGTGAAAATCAAAAGTCTTGCTGAAGGCGTGTTGTGTTCTGGCTGGAAGCTATTGGGTGTCCTCCTCTAGTGATTTTCCTTCTGTAGAAGATTAGCATCACGGAAGGGTTTCCAGTGGGAAAGGCACTCAGTCCTTGCAGGCTGCAGGGTGGAGCTGCCAGCAGATGTGTGCTCTGGTGGGTGCTGGTGCAGGAACACGTGCATGTGGCATTGCTTCAGACCAGCTTTTACTTCTGTCTGCTCTCCCCTGTGCATCTCTGTGTCACAGACCAGGTCACTGGATTGTCTAGCTGGCTACACAGGGCAGTATTTTAAAGAAAACACTGCATAAGGAGTGTTCTCTGACTTCTAAAGAGAAAGATGTAATAATTTGTTGTTTATATTGGTTTGAAATACCACGTTTGCAGTGTGCTGGCTGCATGGCACTGACATCTCCTTTCTTGGAGAACCTTTCTCTCCCCATCATCTCTTATTAAACAGGCTGCCCTGCCAAAGTGCCATTATGTCTCCAGAGAGACTCAGCAAATAGAAGAAAGGGTTTTAGTTTGTTTTGTTTTTTTTTTTTCTTCTAAAGTAGAATTGGTCTCCTGTGCCTTGTGGAGTAGGTAAGAGTGAGCAGTTCTGGGTAGGCATTTTTGGGTTTGAGTATCTGTGTAGAGTGAAAAATGCTTTATTGCTTGTGCAAAGGTAAGCATAATATCCAGCAAGATTGCCTGATATGCTTGTGGATTGTCTTCTTTCTGTGCTTTTGATTTGTGTGGTATGTACAGTAAGGTTTAGCATTTGCAAAATGAGGGTATTTTAACCAGCTTTGGACAAATACTGGTCTTTCATGGTGTGTTAGCTGTGCATTCCTGGGCAGAACTGTGGGGTGGTAGCAATAATCAAATACCTTGAGGTGGTTTTTTTTGTTTTTTTTTTTTTTAGGACTTTATGTAACAGACAGAAAAATTAAACCTTAAAAGGAAATAACCAAGGTAGATAGTCACAAAATGCTGTTTTTTCTAAAAGTTCAACATTATATACAGACACCTTGATGAAACCCGTATTGTCTGTGATGGAAAGGTGATGACTGTGATGTGGTGTGACAGTGGGGGAGCAAACTGGGGTGTCTGCAGTATTCCCTGGATTGGGGGCCTCAGAGATGCAGATGCTCTGAGCCCAGTGGGAGTGTTTCCATCTCCCTTGATGCAGCCTGGGACCAAAAGGGTTTTCCTGAAGTTGCCTCTTGCCCTGAAAGCTTTTCTCTTCTTGTAAGCTCCCTTTGAAGTACACTCAGGTGTTGCAGCTAATAAGACATTTCCTCTGCTTTACATAGATCAGACTCTGCCTTCCCCCTTCTCAACATGCAAAATGATTAGCAGTTCCTGTGAATCCAAGCCTATGGATTCTATGGAGACCCCTGACAGCCAGGGGTGATTGTGTTCTCCCTGGGTGTTTCCTAAGTAGGAGGAAATCAATGGATGAAGGGGCACTGTACCTGACATCTATTAATTACACTGTCCCCTTACATCTAACACACTAGAAGAGGGTCTGAAAGTCAGCCCCCTATGCCCTGGCTAATTGATAAAGAAACAAATTGATACAAATGAATTGAACCAGTTCCTTAAAAAGAAAAGAAAAAAAAGAGAATGTTTGTTTGGTAGTTGGAATTGGATGAGCGGTTGCAAACTCAAGTACAACATGTGAGATACTTGTTTGCAGCAGCTCCCCTGAATGGTCCCAACAACCCCACAGTGCCCCACACTAAATGCTTGGGGATAAAACACTTCTGCTGTTAATGCTGCATCAAATGAAGGCATTGTGGAACATGCCTGGGGCAACAGGCTGGGGGATAATTACTGTGTCCTTCCCTTAGATGAGCTGATTTTGAAGCTTTACCATCCTGACTTTTGCAGCACACATTCAGCTGAATATGACATCAGTGTTAAGAGCTGTGGCACTTGTGGTTACGGCCTTGGGATTCCTTATATTTACTTTCTAGGGAACTAAAATTCAAAGCAGCTTTTATGGCTGTCATGACAATACTGTCAGTTTCAAAAGAGGTGGCTAAATGTGCACTGACCTTTAACTAATAGTCTATATCCTATTTTCTGTGTGTTTCCAATTAGGAGAAGTATGCTACAAATTTTTAAAAGAAATCGTTAAAAGAGAATAGTTAGTTAACTGTAAGACTTCTGATTTTTTTCCCCAAATAAAAATAGTGAGTTTTTGTCTTAGGGCAGAAGGTTTCATACGACTGCTATTATAAGCTGGAAATCAAGATTTAATAATAGCAGGTACCATCTGTCACCAGTGGTGGGAGAACAAGAATGAACCCTTGACTGCTGTAAGCACTTTTAATTTGCAGCTTGGGGTGAGGTTGCAGGGCTTCACATCTGTCTGTGGAGGAGAGGATGGGATTCTTGGTTACCACTGCTGATTCTCTTCCTGAGCCATTGGGATTTTACCACTGTAAATTGCAAGTGCAATATCTTGTTCTTGCTTTGTGTGGTGTTGTGCCTTCAGAGTAAAATAAAGGAGGGTGCTGACTATGTCAGGCTTGACCCAGCTCTTTCTGAAGTCAGTCAGCTGTTACCAAAAGCTGGAGCAGTTCTTTGGGAAGCCCAAGAGGATTTTTTTCACGTGTTTTGATGGTGGTTGGAGGTGATGGGTACATCTGGCTGAGACAAAAAAGGGTCTCTCCCAATGCTGCCTCTTAGAGGCCACACCCCTCCTCCTTATTTTCCTGGATGTACATTGCAAAATAATTTCATAACTTTGTTCCTAAGACTTTGGCTTATTTTCATGAGCCGTGGTGGATCTTCTGCTACCTTAGAAAAAGCAGAGCATATTTTTCCACTTTTTAAAATGTACTTTGCTAAATAGGTATTTTTGTCAAATTGCAGTTTCCTCCAAAACATAATTCTTTATATAGAAAATGGGATTCCACCTCTCCTAGACCTTTGCTAACAGCTGTTCTGCTAGCTAAATGTCACTGAATTAAAAAGAAATAAAATAAGAATATGATGGCTTTGGATAGATTTTAGTTGACTGTTTCAGTCCTAGGTAGAAGTAATACTGCTCTCTTCTGAATGTGGGAATATTCTGGGGATTGCTACCCTGCTATTTTAGCCTGCAGAGCACAGTGATAGTGCAGCATTTCTGGGAGGCTGGGATATGTGTGTAACATGTACATGGCTTTTGCCAGTCCAGAGAAGTGCTGGGGCAGCCCTGTGGACACTCGAGAACTGAGTGTGCTGCTGGTTTTGGCAACTCAGCCTTTAGAGCTGACCTATAACAAAGCTGATGCAATGGGATAGTTTCAGGTTGGGGTGTGTAGGAAAAGGGGACCCGTGCCAGCCTTTTGAAGATTGCTTTGATTTGTTGCTGGGCACGGCGAGGACTCCTGGGGTATTATCTGAGGATTAAGTGCAACATTAAACATTGGAGCTCGCTTGTCAAAGAAAGGGCAGGTTATCAAAATATGATTTATAACCAGCAGTTTACTACTAGCTACAGTAATTAATATGGAACATGATGGGGCCCATCATTAATGTGCTTTGTTGTCTCAGCTTGCATGACTGCTGCTGGCAAGGCCAGCTTCTGAGGCTAATGAGGGACAGGGAAGAAAGAAATCTGTGCTGCTGTTAGCTGATGGTAATATCTCTCCAGGTCACACACTGTACCGTGCGCTGCATCTGATCACAAATCTCAGCCAGACATACCTGTCCAACAAAGGCTGCTTTCCCAAATTCTTGCTTAGAGAGACAAGAATTACTGTTTGTGCCAAGGTCACTCAGAGCCTGTGACAAATTCTGTTAGCGTTGGGATGGGGGGACGGTGCACAAGCTGGTCTGGAGGATGAGGAGAAATCTTGTCAGTGGTCCAAATCCTACTCAGGTGATCGATGAGGGAAGGCAGTTAATCTCCAGTGGTGGTGATTGGTGAAGCTGTCCGGGGGAGAAGAAAAACGGAAGAGGCTTTTCCAACATTCTCTCATGGCCAAGTGCCCAGCTGAGGGCAATGACTGGTGCTGTGCTGCTGATGGGAATCTGTTGGAAAGGAGCTTGTGGTTGGTTTGAGATGGGTCCCACTTCCTGATAGCCCATCTCGAGCTGCCTGAGAGCCGTGTGACTTCAGCAGAAGTTAGATCACGCTAGTTTCCAGAGAGATGTTTGGAGCCATTCCCAGCATTGGGTTTAGCTCCAGCAGCAGCAGCTTGAGCTCGTTTCTGGTGTTTTGGTGAATGGTAGGGTAGCTGATGGCTCTCCTAAGGTGAGTCAAGAGTTCATGTTAAAATAAAGAAAGCTGTTTCCATGCAACTGTTGGCTGTGTCAGGTCCCAGTTTACCAGTATTCCAAACACAGATCCCGCAGTGTCATCCAAATTTGAGAAATACCTGAGACTGGAGGGATGCAGGAGGCAGTCAGGTCTCCTGCATGAAGATAGAGCAGTGGGGAAACCAAGTGCCTTTGAAATTTGGCATGCATGAGCTCCATGGTCACTCTGATCAATTGTGACCATGATTTAGAAGAATATTTTTGGCTTACTCTCCCTTACTTTAAACATTTTGTTGAACGGCACTGTGACCTGCAGCTGCCCACGGTGGCAACACCTAGCTGGGGCACTTTTACAGCAGAGTGTGGTGTACCTTAGTTTTATTGAGCATTGCCCAAATAGTTGAGAAGGATGTCTTAAATAGTTTTGTGGTCCTCCAGGCTTAGCTGCTGGTATTTCCCAAGTACACTAGGGTTGTCTGCAGGGAGACTTAAAGGTTTCAGCATTCTGCTGCATCTGGAACCAGGTAAGCAGTAGTCTCATGGTCCTCTCTGTAGATCTCTTCCAAACATGTATTTTTTGGCATGATCTAATCAGATACATTCATTTTGTGTTAAGAGCATGACATGATAAATGGTACAATTGCCAGTTTCATTTCCATGGCCTTGGTTAGAATGGTTTTTGTTGTGTGCATTTAGTCATCCCTTTTGCTGACTGTAAAGGGTTGGAGGGTTGTGTCTTGTGGGGGATTATATACACTCATCATGTCCTTTTTTATAGATCTCAGCACTTGACCTCCTTACTGATCCCATAAAGGAGTCCCTTGAACATTGACTAATCCCACCAGGATTTATGCAGTCTGGCTGCTAGCTAAGTCCTCCCTGGGTGGGTGCAAGATGCATCAAGGAGTTTGAACATTTGTGTCCTGTCTTGCTGAATTAATCTAAGTTGAGGCAGCTGGGTGACTGTGTGGTGCAGTCTAATGCCATCATTATTAAATTAATGCCAGATAGAGCATGATGATTTTATGACTATTAACAATATTTGTATGCAGACTACGAGGCTGGCCCAGAGAGGTGCAGAATGGGGTATCACTGAGAAATGGAGACTCTTTAGTGTGTGCATTTAATAGGTTCAGACTACAGAGCTGACCAGTTGACCCAACACAGGGTTGAAAACCTTGCTGTTGCTGGTTTACTTTGCTTCTTCAGAAAAATTTAGTATTCCAGTTGGTTTTTGGTTTTTGTTGTTGAATTGATGTAGCAGCAGGAGAATTTTCTCTTTAGGACCTTCAGTATATTTGACAAAGATATATTTCTTTGAGAGCCAGAGGGAGAGCACAGTCAAATATTGTGGAGTAGAGCACATGGCCAGAAACAACTCTCTGGGAATTGACATTTCTGCCTAAAATATCAGTGCTCTTGTCCATTGTGGAGAGGGCCAAAATGGTATAAATGGCTTAGTTTGGTTTGATGCTAGAGCCAGTAGATTACCCATCCCCAGTAATTGCAGTGTCTTCCAATTTGGAGAGTTCTTCAGAAATTTTTGCTAGAATTAGATTCATGCTTTGCAGAGGCAGGGGCAAATTTTAAATATTCTGAAATCTTTTGGAATTAGTAGCAATCTAATCACAACAAATAGCACAATAGTGATGTATACACAGTGCTTCAAGTATTGCTTAATAATCTTTACCCACTGCATGTTTTGCCTTGGGCCCATCAGCATGAATTTCAATGGAATTCTAGTTGCTTTTCCTAGCATAAAAATAGTCCTTTTCCCCAAAGTAAGGTTTGTGTTTGCTGCCTCATGTGTCTGTATAGACAGACACAGACATAGGTAGATTTGGTAGCAATAGTGATGTCTTGGGTGGTTTCATGCTGTATTAATGAGGAGTGTGTTGTCAGCAAGTTTTCCAGTATTTGTTAAAGATTTGAACGGGTAATAAAATCTTGTTGGGAAAATTGATCTAATTTTGAGATTGAGAGGTGTGAGAATAAAAGATGCTTTACTGTAAATTGTAGGTAGATAACAACAGAAACTCGAATATTAGAAGAAACTGGGTATCGCACAAACCACACACTTTCACATCACTAAAACAAGAGCTGTGCTCACACAGAAACATGAACCTCTTTGCAAACCGCAGAAAGTAAAAGGGAGCTCTCCTGTTTCATTATTGATCTAATTGCTCTTTTCTTGATATGAGAAACGATATGAAATGCTCTTGAATATTCCAGTACACGCAGAAACAGACCATTACTTTTGGAAACTTTTAAAGGCATAGCACATAGTGGTAAATAGCAAGGTAATTTATTTCTGAGTCACAACTGGCTACCTAATGCCACCTAATTGTTCTACTGGAACTGAATATGTTATGGCTTTGATGAGAACTTTCCACTCGGGAGTGATATTAAATGGAGGCAGCCCAGCCCATATATTCACTGGTGATGAAACCAATTTTGGAAGTCCTGTTTTAAGAAAAGATCTTCTTTTTGGAGTGCCTCAGTTTTGGAGTGCTTTAAAGCACCCTTCTAACCCAAACTGCTCCTCAGTTCTTTGTGGTTGTTGCCTTTATCTATAATCTCTTTCCTTTGGTTTACAATCCCATTTAAGACCAAGTTTCCTGAGTAACCTGAAAGTTTGGGCCTGCAGGACTTGTGCAAAATGTGTGTGGTTAAAACCTTGCGGTGTTTGCATGTGAGAACAAACATGCATGGGAATGAGGTTCCTGGATTGATCCAGCGAAATCTGGGCGTGTTTCAAAGCTGTGAGAGTCTGAGGAGCCGTGCTTCTCTGGGGGGAGCTGTGAAGGTGAGCGTCAGTCTGTGCTCACCTCCGTGTTTTACAACACTCCTCCATTTATGATCTCCACCAGCGCTGCTGCTCCGCCTGCTCCTGCCAGCAGTCTCACCTCCTCCTCCTCTGCCAGGCTGAGCAGATTCTGGAGTCTGCTGGCTGCAGGCAGTGCCAGCTCCCTGACAGAGCCCTTCTCAGAGCTCTGGCAGAGCTGACACAAGGGGATCCTTGGTTCTCCTCGGCTTTTGGCAGTGGCTTTCTCCAGTGGTACTGGACACCTTTTCTTCCCCTTGTTTCAGTAACACCTCCCTTGCTCAGTTACTACAACTTAAAAGCACCTGTATCACCAAATTTGGGACTCTGATGGAATGGTTTGTGGTCGAAAGAAACTTAAAGATTATCTTCCAACCCTTCCCTGAGCAGGGATACCTTCCACTAGACCAGATTGCCAGGTTGGTCAAACCCCCATCCAACCTGGACCCTCAACTAGAGCTTCTCAGTGGCTTTTTTTTTTTTTTTTTTTTGGTAGTGGGTAGTTAATCCAAAATACCCAATGGTGAGAAAGGAGCACAGTGCAACCTTTAATAGAAGATTTGTGAAGCAGTTTAGTTCATTTTGAGAACTACTTTTCACTTCCTAAAATCTCCAGCACTTCAAAATGGTCTTGAGATTTGCAGAAAAGATCACTTCCAGCAGTAGCTAATAATAAAAGGTGGAGAGGAAGAGCAACTTCTCTTAATAGCTTGTTCCTAAGACATCTAAATGACTTGTTTGATGAATCAGTGATGATTTTTTTACATTATTTTTCTTCTCCTGGCAATTCCCTTTACCTGTATGGCATGTTAAGCTCATTGTAATTTTCCTTTCTTTATTTCTTTATTTGTTGCTTTTTTTTCACCTCCCCAACAAAACCAAATTTGATTAGGTTTGCTTAAATCAGGATGAGGACATGTCTCCCAGCTGTCAAGAATATGATTGCATGGTAGGAGAGATGCTTCTGCTACAGAGAAAAATGGCTTGGTAGTAGTTTTTCAAATTGGTGTTCAAATCCATGTTCATTTTAAGGGTGTTTTCTCTTGAATTGTCACGCAGTCCCAAGGTACTGAAGTCAAACTCAAACATGCCTATCCACGAGTCAGCCTCTCAGAAATCTTAGGAACTATCTGGCTTTGGGTCTTTGCTCCTGAGCCAGTAGAAGAGGAAGTTGGCTTTTGGTTTTAGGCAGATCAGGCCGAAACCAGATTTGTTTGCATTTGTGCACCAAGTTTTGTTTTGTTTTCTTTCTGGAATAGCAGCTGTATATATAATGTGGGAAAAGATTAGGTAAACGCCTTTCAGAAAAGCTTTAACAGATATTTGGCAAAAAAAGTAAGAAAAAGATGATTTTTTCATTGTTTCCTCAGAGCTCAGCAAACCATTCTTTTGAGTCAAGGTGAATTGTTGATGTGTTTGCAGGACTCAATAGCTGTTTCTAAGATGCAGATAAATAGTCTGCAGGCTTCCAGATGCTGCCAGGAGGAGAAGTAAACATTCAGCTTTGGAAATGTGCAGATGACTTGCCCAGGTCCCCTGCCCTTGAAGGACTTGCTGTTTGTTGATGTTTCTGTAGCAGGAGAAAGGCCTCAGTTTGGAGCAGTGTCTGCCAGCTCTGTGACAGCAGGCCATCACTGTCAGTGAGGTGAGCCACAGTCACAGCAGCTGGATGGGAAGAGCCAAGGGGAAAAGGAGAGAGGGTGAAAATGGTGTTTCTGTCAATGTTTCAGTACAGCTGAAGTGCAAGACTGAGGTTCATTAGCAGTGGTGAATGGTAATGCTGTTCTTGCTTCCAGCCTGTTCCTAAGAGCGTTGAGTGTTTCTGTGTCTGCTGGAGGGGAGCTGGGGAGAGGAGAAGCATTTTATCCTAAACTCCATCTAGAGAGAGTGGCTGAACCAGGGGAAGGAAATCCTGACCCTTCAGCTTTGTGAGATGATAAGAAATTAATTCGTAATCCCCAGGCAGGTTCAGAAATTTTAATCCTCTACCTAGCTGCTGTTTTCTTGCTGTTGAGTCAGAAGCTGGAGAATATCAGGATACATGGGTTGGATTTCCATCTTTATATGTCCAGTCACTTAAATTTTAAGTACAACACCTTGTGCATGTTCAGGTGCTTGCCCCACATGGTGGCACTTTGAATTGTAAGAATCAAACCCAACTTCCACTTTCCAGAAGAATGGTGCAGTTCCCACTGAAGGATCATGCTATCCTGAACTCTCCCACAGTTCCTGCTTGATGATGTTCTTCCCTCCATCATGAGCTAAAAGCATGCTGCTTAGTACCCATCCAGAGATAGCCATGTTTCAGTGGGAGATGAAATTATTCCTGGCTCTATGAGTTTGTAAAGCACTTTGGGATCTTCTGGAATGGAAAGTGTTGTTTGTTTGTCTGAGGCAGTATTTTCACTATGTTTTACTTCAATTGCTGCTGTTATATGTGTTGGTTTTCATTATATCTTCAGATAAGGCTCATATGAAATGGGCTTCTGTTTTGTTGTCTCACCAGAGGAGTGATTCATATTCAAATTGAAATGTTGTATTGCTCTAAGCCAACCTTCTCCCCATGCGCTAATGGGAGGAGAGGGAAAAACAGGCGTGGACCAAGCAGGATTATTTTTCTCCTACTGCATTTTAGAAACTTTCCAAATGGCTTTTCAGGAAGACATGTGGACTTGCCTGGCGTGGGAGAATCCTGGTCTTGCATGCTTTAAGAATATCAGCTGAGCTTGAATCTCCTCAGTTGTCTCTTTAGGCTGCAGACCCATATGCAACTAACATTGTTCTCCAAAAAAACAAAGAGATAATTTATGATCCCTTTTAAATTGAGGATTTTTTTGTGGTCTTGTATTTTCTCTTTATTCATAACACTAGTTTTAAGAAAGTTATTGGCCCTAGTTTTGGGGCAGTGACTCCACAGGCACTTTCTGCAGCATGGCCAAAGCCATCAGCTCATGGTCTCTGCTCCTGCCTGATGCTCTGTCCAAAGGAGCTGGTTGCCATACATGGGAGAGGAAAACTGCACAGTGGAGCAGATGTTTCTGTTCTGGTTAGAGCTGGATAGCCCAGTGCAAAATTCCTCAAGAAGTTTTACTACAAATACTCAAAAAATGGAGAGAAGAGATGGTGATATTCTAGCTGGGACCTTGTGTGTATTCAGGATTGTGTTGCTCTGTCACCTGCAGCTCAAAGTGAATGTTATTGTTGATCTTGTGGAGCCTGGTGCCTGTCCAATAAGCACCCAGAATGAGATAATAGTGTATTTAATAAATAGTGTATTCAGTAAAACATAGATGAATATTCTCACCTTAGTTAAAGTAACCTAGCTGAGCCTATTCAAGAGGATATTTATCAGGTTTTAAACTTAAAACACAACTCAGTCTATTTCTTTACTTGGTCCTTCCAAGATGGGCTTGGGCAGGTGAAATGATCCTTCCCCATTCATCCTTTTCATTTTCACAGAGTTTGTGAAACTATTTGAACATTCCTAAGGTGTTCTCATGTTTTGAGATAAATGAGGAGACATTGACACTTTTAAAGTAGCAGCTGAGGAGCTGCTGAACCTTGGGGGATCTGCTGCCTTGAATGGGATACTGGTGACCATGTCCTCTGTGCTGCTGGGACAGTTCAGTTACACCAACAGGCTGAGGGCATTGTGAGGATCACAAATGTTCTGCATTTTTGTTGGCATAAAATAAGAATTTATTATATATAAATTGATATATTCTTGTTCTTATTTATAATAAGAAAGTTTTTCCAAGGATGAAAAAAGAGAAGCGACTGTGACAGGTCTTCATAGCTGTTGGTAGGTTCATTCACCACAGGAGAGCTGGTGAGACAAATGTGAGACCTTGGTTACACGTCACCTAAATACTTTCTGACTTAAGAGTATTTGAGCTGGAATCACTTGCAATTAGCATGGGCTTGGCAGAAACTGGCACTGCTGCTGTTTGTGCAGAAACTGCTTGCACAGTCCAGTTGTGCCAGGGGGAAAACTGCTATTAGCATTTAGCACAGGGCTAGTCTTGAGGTGGTGTCCGTGCTGTGGCTGCTCTTAGAGCAGCTGATGTCCTTGATGGCACAGCAGCAACTCTGCAACCAGCAGCACAGCTGTCACCTGTACCCAGTCTGTCACCCAAACATTATGTTCTTTAACCTATTTGTCATGACAGCCACATGTTTTTTAGGCAGCTATTGGTGTCTGGGAGCTTTTAACTACATTGCTTGTGAGAACCTAGGCATGCACATGGCCCAGGGAGATGTGGGCATGGCTCTGCTCTTCACAGTCTGCTTGGGTGAAGCAGCTTCTTCAGCTGGCTGTGGTCAGGCTGTGGTGGAGTACAACCTGTGGCAGGCTCAAATGGGAACAACTGCCCAATTGACACAATAAATAATATCTAAGTCTGTTAAATCAGGTAAATAGTGAGGGCCACAGGGCACCTGCTGATCCCCATAAGCTGTGTTGCTGGAGGTTGGGCAAAGTGTTTCCTACCTGCCTGATGGAGCCTAGGAGCTTTTGAGTGGGTGGTGTGGGAACTGGGGACAACTGAGGATTTGTACAGGGATGCAGAGTTACCCCTTGGGGCAGAACAAGAAATGTATGATTCTTGGCTCTAGAATGAAGAAAGCAAGACGCTGTGGACTTGTTACAACCCGCACAGTCTGTGAATGTTTTCTTCTTGTCAGATGCTGCTGTCACATAAGTTATTTTGTTGCCAAAGGGCAGGGAATGAACTAGTGAAGTGGGAAAGAGGGTTGAGTGTTGTAGAAATCAGTGCACCAAATGTGCAGTTCTTAACTCTGTGCTTTTGCAGCGTTTATTTACCTATAGGTTTTTGGGGGGCAGAAGGGCTGGTGGTGTGGGATGTACATCTGTCTCATCCAGGAGAAAGCGCGTGTTCAGATGAGAAAGCATTATGCATACAATGCCTGAAATCAGTCCTTAAAATAGCACACTCCACATCTTAGTAATGTATTGAATATATCTGGATAAGAAACAGTCTGATTGAAGTATTGAGCTTATTGTAGTGTGTCTGCTGTGACTCATCAGGAAATTGAAAGTCTTGGGACAAAACTCCCCCCCTTTTTGGGAGAGATGGGAATTAGTCTTAGATGGGAGGTAATTAATTGTTCTGTGATTGCCGTAAATAGGTACTGAACAACAAGCTCATACTGAAATATTTATATCCTAAGCCCTGTCTTGTGAGCCCAGCTATCCAGAGTCTCCATCAGACAGAGACAGTGAAAAAGAAAGTTCTTTGGAATGAGCAGCACTTCCACCTACATGCATTTAAGCAAGACTGGTTGGAGGTGAGCTGGTAGGCTGCATGCTGTAATAAGCCATTTACTAGGATAATGGCTGTAGGCTACAAATGCTGTTTCTACTTAGTCTGTCTATTCAATGCAAACATTAAAAAGGAAAAAGCTCTCTCCTTTAGTAAAGTCTATAATACTCTTAATCCCCAGTGTACTCCGTGAATATTAACTCAGCTAATGTTGTAACACCCCATGGAGGCAGATGATGCATGTGCAGCCTTTTTCATCCACCAGAGAAACTGAGGCAGTGGGAAAGACTTTAGGACTGGTTTTGGAATGAGGCAAAATCCTGGGCAACAGCCTGGCTTGATGGTGAGTAGGCACCTGCTGGCTGGCCCTTGGTGGGAGCATGGGAATTATAATTTTCAGGGTCTAATCCCATAAATTTAGGGTTTCATTTGGAGAGATTTTCTGCCTGCTGTTGCAGGCAGTACTGCTCTGCTTGTGGAGTCACAGAGGGTGCATTGGCACAGCTGGCAGAAGTGGATTGTGAGGGGATGAGTATGTGCAGGAATATCTCTGTAATTTACTGAGTAGCTATAGCCATTATGTATCTGTCTGACTGCAGGATATTGCTGTGAATCCAGATGTTGAGAAAAGAAGCAAGAGAATCAAGATGATCAAATACCTGTTTAAAAAAAACAGTGCCCAAGGAAAAGGAGCTTGATGGCTTTGTGTTTGTCTGCAGTGAAGTCATGGCAACAGAAAACTCGTTTAGCAAAATTAACTGTTTATCTTACAAAAAAAAAATCAGATGAAAATGATGCAAGGGAACATCCTTTTATCTAAACTAAATGAGTCCATTTATGCCAAGGCAAAGGAGTCATCCTTGGGAGTTTGCTCCAGAGAGCACATATTTTATTGGTACAGAACGTAACAGTTGTCCCAAAGACATAACTGTAAAAGCATGGTGCCTTAGGCGAGCACTTTCAGTAACAGGAAAACCAAACTTAGGTTCCTGCACCTGCGTGGTGTTGAAATAGAAACATGATTTTAAGCTTTTGGTTGTTTGGGATTTCAGCTCAGTTAAGATCTGGATGCAGCTTTCAGGACTGTAATGTCTTTGAAGTTCCTTATGGGTAATGCTTAGTTTTGAAATTATCTAGGGACAAAGTGCTGATGCTGCATTGGCTTGAGTGTACCCAAATACTTGTAAAAAACCAGTTGCCTCTAGGTCCCTTTGACTTTCATTAGATCATAGGCTTCTTTGTGCCCAAAACCCATTTTAATCTCCTAATTTAAGTACTATTTTAAATAATTCTCACACAAGCCCCAGAGATGACTCTTCTGTGCTACTTCTGTTTTGACATTGCCCATCTCCGTGCACGGACCACTCTGTGAAGCAGCACAAGAGGTGAACCACACAGTGACTGTATTGGTAGGCATGAAAGTTCATTTCACATCACTGAGAATCTCATATTTGGAATTCAGAAATTGTTCATCTTGGTAATGAGCAGGGGCAAGCTCCAAGGAAAATATCACGAACTCAGATGTGTTGCTTGAGGCGCCTGGAAAGTGGCGTTTCTCTTAAGCAGTGTTTTCCAACCAGATTTTACTTTGTGGCTCTCTTGGAGATGGTTTTAGGCAACACCTTATGGTTTCCCTGAAAGTGTCTGACAGCAGAGATGCAGAGTTTTTATCTGTGTGAAGGAGTGCAACAGTTTGGGGGAGATTTTAAGGATGATTCAACTTTGAGATGGCTTCTGTCAGAAATGTTGGGTAAGCTTCAGACTAATTGGAAACCTCCCCTTTCATTGAAATCACAGAATCACAGAATATTTTCATTTGGAAGGGACCCACAGGGCTCAATGAGTCCAAATCTTAAGTCAGTGCTTACCAGTTGAATGTAAATTGTTTTCCATTGGTTTTCATACCTGGAGGACACTAATGCCCTTCTCCTGCAACTTTAACTTTGGTTTAATGAAAGAAAAGTGAATATTGAATGTAGGGAAGGGGTTCTGATCAGTGAAGGAAAGCCACAATCGTATATCCAGATGGATAACTCAGATGTTATTTTGGAGGTGATCCACCTCAAAAGCCAATGTTTAAGGGTTCCTTTTGGAAAGCATCCCTTTCAGGAGGGACCTCATGTGAACAGTGGAGCTCTTCACACTGCTGAATCAGGCTTATCAGATGGGGATCATTGATGCTTCCCAACTCAGCCTCAGGCTGGTGTATTTGCAGTAGTGGCCTGTTTTCTTTTCCACTTGTTTTCTCATCCCCAAGCCTGGACATAGCCCTTGGTTTAGCTGTTAACTGTGGGAGCAGAAGATCCAGGCTGAAGCAGCCTCCTGGCACAGTCATTCCCATGGGCTAGGGTGTTGCCATCAGGAGAGAGGGGAGAGCAAGGGGAAGAGGGTGGGAGTGCAAAGCCCAGGTGGTTGCACATCAGATGTTGTCAGAGGCTTTTAAGGACTAACAACTCACACATCAGGCTTTCTTCAGTGAGGGGTGAGATCCCCAAACCAGAATGTTCACCAGCGAGGCAGCCCCAGCCCTGTGGGTTGTCCCAACACGCTTGGGGCAGATCAGCACAGCGGAAAAGCCTGAGGAGCTGCTGCCAAACGACTGGGAAGATGCAGCCCACAGTGTCTGTTGTGTCTGAGATCTCTGTAAAGTCTCTCGCATCTTTCCTCAAGTTTAGTTTTCCAGTGGAGGCTGTTGCAGTAATGAGAATGTCTCCCATCTGCTCCTCACATGGCTTGGCACATTTAGCCAGAATATATATATATTTTTATTATGGGGTTAGCCAGTGGTAACCATGACAATTAGACTTATCACGCAGCAGTTTTTTTCCCTCCTTGAGTCAGTTTGAAATGCTGACAATTAAATGGATACAGTACACTTTAGAGATCCATCAGTCTCTTTGTTGTCTTGACAACCAGAGTATATTTAGAAATGTAACAAGTACATGGAGTTCAATTGCACTTTTGCTAAAACATAGTTTTGTAGCTTGAGAATTTAATCTGTTGTTTGTAGATCCAGGTGCTTATTTGAGCTATGCCTGACTTTCTCTTTGGTCTCTCTGGGAAGCTCCAACATTGGCTGGTGGAAAGAAGGTCCTTGTCAAGCAGGGAGCAAACCTGCCCACTGTGTGTGGCAGGGGCTTGGGTGAGGGGACTGCCAGCCACTTCCTACTTGGATGTGGTGGATGCTCCTGTGTCCTTGTGGCTACTGTTTTGCAGTGCAAGAGGAGTGTGTGTGGTTGTTGTCCCAGATGTCTGTCCCTGCAGATCCAGCTCAGCAAACAGGGCTGGGGAGCCATGAGCAGCATGTCCAAACACCCTCTCCCAGTGAGCTGCTGTCAGGGTTCAGTGGCACTTGGGTGCAGGAAGATAGTGCCATTTCCATGATGCTGGCAGACTGTGATGGCTCTCCTCCTGCCCGTGAGCTACCCAAGCTTTGGTTGCAACTGGAAACAACTCTCAGCCATGGAAGCAATAGCAGGGACTGTTTCTCCATATCATTTCTTCTGTTTTATCTTTGATTTGATGGAGGCGTGTTTCTTAGATTTTAACAAAATACTACTACTAAATTTTTTTGATTCCTTCCAATTTGACTGGCAAAATTGAGTTCATCCTCTCCCTGCTGAGCTGGAATAGCAGTGTGTGGGCTAGCTGTCTGGAGCTATGGATTTTTAAGGCTGCATCCAGAGCTGGAAGAGGAGGGAATTACGATGGAGTGCACTCTGTGGAGCTCTAAATAAGCCTGTCTCCCAGCACTCCTGTGCACACACTGATGGTGGGTGTGTGTGGAGTGTCTGTGTGTCTGTGTTACTCCCTGCCCTTTCCCTTTTGAGCCAAGAGAGAGCTGTGGTCACTGCAGGCACAGTGTGTGTGTGACAGCCCAGAGGAGCAGCTGGGATGTGTGCCCCCCCTGTGCTGCCACAATACAGCCCAAAGGCTGTGAGGTAGGGGCTGGCACCACAGTGTCCTTGTTACACTCCTGGTACAGGACCTGGCAGTGCCACTGCCTTGCCTGATGTGCTGCCTTCAGATCCATGACTGGACATGTGTGCATCAGAGTACTTCCCTGCCTTCAGTGATAAATGAATAAAATGGAAGTCAGATGAGGAAACAGCTCAAATACTCCTCATTGCCCCTCTGCCTGGCTGACCCAGTTGTCCTGGTCAGGGCTGACCCTTAAAGGCTCACAGGTTGAGGAGCTGCCAAAAAGGACTTCTTTGTGGTGAGGTGTTGATGGCCTTTCATAATGGGCACCTGAATCCCATAGCAGGGCCTGGGGTGCTTGTGTATTTTTCTGTAAATCATGAAGCAAGACTCCTCCATTTCTCCCTGTCTTAGGCTTGGCTATTAATTGATTCTTGGCAATGTAATTGGATCAGAAGTGAAAAAACCCAGGCAAAATAGAACTGTCCTTTATCAGCAAAGCTGTGGCAAGGCAGCAGGAGATTGGTTACAGCAGATAGAGTGGCCTTTTGCTGGAGGGAACCAGTTCATTTGGTGAGATGGTTTAAAGAAGACAGTGGTGTGTCCGTGGCATGGGTGTAGTGGTGTTCTTCCCTGGGCAGAGATCTGTAAAACTGGTCAGGAGTGCTGCTCTGCTCCTGGGGACTACAGCCAGCACAGGTTTGCCACTGGGATGGATTATTACAAGGAAGGGAGGAGGCCTCCAGGGAATGGAGTCAATCCTGAGGTGTCAGCTATTAGGGACAGTGACAACCAGAAAAATGTATCTGTATTTCCTTGGCTGCACAACATCTTGTTTATGTACTATACCCAAAATATTAATAAGGCTCAAAAGGAGGACAGAATTGCATGATTTTCTTCCTTCTTCCCTGTGTTTCTTTTTCATTCATTACCTGTCAAATAATGTGGTTTATTTCTCAGTGTGTATGCATGGCTCAGTTTAGTTTTTGTATTTTCTTTCTTCTCCCCATTTTACCAATTTCCCAATGAAAATCCCAAGCCATAGTTACATTTCCAGTCCAGCTCTGTTTGTGTACTGTTAACATGCCTTGTTCAGTGTTTAATAGCTGCTGGGGTTTATTCCTAAAATATGACCACCAAAACCCAACGATCCTAATGACTATTCAAGAGCTTTAAACAAGCTATCCCAATCCATCTGACAAGGATAATGGTCTTCTATTAGAAGATACTTAGCTGGAGGTTGGATGAGCTGTAATGTTTATGGCTTTGCAGATCTGTAACCTGACAAACTCAGAATAACTCCTTGGATTTCAGTGGAGCTGTATTTGTTTATTACAACTGAGGCTTAGGCAGTGCTTTAGATGCAAATTGCAACCTCTGTGAAGTTAAGTGGGGTTTTGATTTAATTTCTGGAAGCAGTAACATCAGCAGAGAAGCGAAGAGCTGGGACCCACATAGCCTGAAGTCTGTAACTTTGGGTTGCTCCCTTTCCCTTTCTGTCAAGATCAGATTCCCTTGGTTGGGACTACTAATTAAAATGCAGCTTCTCTTAAGCATCTCCTAAAGGCAGACAAGAGAGAGTGGAAGTGCAGCCTATGCAAATTATGTCTCTCACTCCTTGCTTTGCAGAAAATGCCAGTGCTTGGGTTGTTCTCTCTGACTTGTGGTTGGGCTATTGATCTGAAGCTTGTGCTCTCAGCTCCAAAAATGCAAAGGCACTATGTTGAGTTATCTGGCTCTGCTCTAGGGAGAGCTGGGATCTCCTTTTCCCCAACTTATCCATGTCCATGCAGCAGTCAGGGGACATGGACCACTGCTCATCACCCCCACTGTGTGTGGCCTAAGTGATTCACCATGCATTCATTTCTGGTCACATAAGGCACATCAGTTTAAAGCAGGCTTGAGACATAGGTTAGTGTTAGCTATTTGAAGTCTGAAGTCTGAAAGCAACATCAAACAGGGAGCAGAAAATGTATCATGCACAGAAAAATCTCTGGGATTTGCTTCTCCCTTTAAAAAATAATAGTAATAAATTCCAAACTGTTTGCATATGCTGTCTCCTCTGTGGTCAGAACACCTGTCTGCCTCTTTGCTGATACTTGATACAGGCTGACAGTGCTTGCAAAAATGTTAACGTGAATTTTTTGTCATGGCAAATATGAAAAGAATATCCAGTGTCTGTGTGGGCAGGTTCTCAGCAAATTTTTCTCTGCTTTTTGTGCTTCGGTGTGGATCTGAAGCAATTGCTGGAATTCTGCTGCCCTTCCTCCATCACAGACCAGGAGGGAAAAGCTGCTGCCCTGCCAGACCTGGTTCTCCTGGGCAAGACTGCTGATGGTGGGGCTAATGAGTTTTAGCCTGGCTTCATTAAAAAAATAATATATGCAATTGCTAGAAGTGTCTCTCCCTCTCTTTAAGGACTTTTGATCCTTGGCTGATCTCAGGAAGATAGGGGTGAGGATGCAGTTAGGAGGAGCTGGGGGTCACCTGGTGACACCAGGAGCATGTGGGCTGGGAGACCAGGGTGTGCCAAAGTGGACCTTTCACTAATCACCACTAGTACTTTTTAAACTTGCTCATTTCTTCTCCAGGACTGAGATTAAAGGAAATAGAAAACATCAGAGTAAGCTCAGATATCAATAAGCTGGAAATATTAAAGACTGCTGGTTGAAAAAAGCTTGTGGTAACTTAAAAAAAACTGTTTTCTCTTTAAGTGGGTGTCTTTGGAGGCACCCAGAAAGGAAGCCAGGGCTGGAGGTTGAGGTAGGGTTTGGGCTGTCCCACCCTGACTCTTTTTCCACAATGGCTGTGTGTTTAATGCATCCCATCTCAGCTGTGGTGCTCCTTGATGCTGCATGGCAAAGCCAATGCTGTGGGAGTGACTCTTGAATGGCCTTGAGCTGTGGCTGAGGCTTGGGAAGAAGAGGCCCTTTAAACATGAGAGGCAGAAGGGCGTCTGGTCAGGCTTTGAAAGAGACTTTGTTACCTGCAGCCCTTACGTCAGTGCCTTTCACCAGCTCTGCAGTGATTTAAAACAAGTAGCTTCTCTTCCAAATAAACCTCAGCTACTCCAACACTTGCTCAGATGTAATCTGTGCTGCCAACGTGTGAAAAGCCCCTATATGGGTCAAAACAGGGACAGACACATGAGTTGTGTCAGAGGGGAGGAAAAAAGGCTGTGGTCTGCTCTGTGCAGGAGGACAGCTGGCCTTACATGCCCTTTTGGGGCTGTTTTCTTGGCCAGGCATTACAGCCAGCTTGGTTTACTTTCTGCTTTTACGATGAGCAAAACATTGATTCTGACCTTTCTGTTTGCACCCACAGAGGTCCTTTGGAAGAGCCTGTCTGTACATCTGACTGAGTGCCTGACAGGACTGCCTTGCTTCCAGGTGAGGAATGGATCAACTCCCAGGGCTTTTTCCAGCTGCTGAGTTTAGGGAGAGTGGGAAGACCTCGGGACCATGTTCGGCCCTTCAGCAACCAATGGGCATTTCTCCAAAGCCTGGGGTGGTGGGATGCCAGCCTGCCCAGGAGGTTTGAGGTGGTTTTTCTGTTTCTGGGTCCAAGTTTGGAAGCAGCAAACATGCAAGCCCTCCTGCAGATTGTGAGTGTTGCATGGGAACAATTGCTTGGTCCTGTGGGCCGTGTTGCATTGACCTCGTTTTTGAACAAAGCTTTCCTGCTTGTGGACCAGAACTCATTCCCCATCCATGACATGGCTCTCTGCAAGCTGTAGATGTCCCCAGCTGGTAATAGCTGTTTTGTTAGCTGAATCTAACTCTGTTTCAGTGGACAAATAGAAATTAATGTGAGGAGCAAATTAATTCATTCTTCAAAATTATCAATTCCATCAAATTCACTGGAGATGTTTGGCTGTGACTTAAGGATCACCGTGATGAACCATCCCAAAGTATTGTAGGAGTCCCCTGCTGGATTATGTGTAGGACACAAACTTTCCTTTGTGCCCATCCCATGATACAATGGTTTGATTGCAGGAACAGTGAATCTTTACTCTGTTGTGTCACTGAATTTAATTGTGCTTGCATTCTTCTCTTTTGGTACACAATATGCATCCCTATTTTCTCCCTTTACCCTCTTCTTGAGTCTAATTTTTGTGGGATTTTTTTTTGTGGGTAAATTATGTCTAGCTGGAGATGAGATTTCAGTATCCTGTTTACTGCAAACAGTTGGGGCCATTAATAAATGCTGACAGACAAAGACAGACCAGGGATTAATAAGTAGAGGACAGGAGATTAATAGCAAGAGCATAGAATCTGGTTCAAGGCCTGATCTTCCCAGTTGCTGGGCTATGGAAGATTAATGGTACCTCTTCTGCTCGTCTCACTCTTTCTGTGGTAGCTCTCCTGACCAAGTTTAATAAACCATCCCAGTAGGTTGCTGTAAACATGAAATCTAGGAAGAAGCCCATTGTTATATTAGCTAAATATGTCCTTATGTTAACTAAATAAGACAGTATTAATTTTCTATTCTAGTCAGCACTTGAGCAATAAAATAAATGCATTTGTGAGTGGTGAAGTCAGATTTTCAGGTGCTTACAACTCATCTCAAGACAAAAACACATCATAAAATGTATCTTGTGAAGCAAGCTGTGTCTGACAAATTGGTTTTTTACTCTGTGTCCTGTGCAAGAGATAGATTTCTCTTCTCTTGACTGGTTTTTCAGTTTCATTTCTGTGAAAAATTGGACTCTTGACCTGTTGCATCTGGTCTCTCATTAGGTTTAGTGTGAGATTAGATCATTGCAAGAAAACACTAGCTTTGCAAAGAGCATTCCTGGTTAAATTTGTGGGACAACTGTAGAACATGGGGCTGCATCACAGAAAGTTTTATTGTGATAGAAGGGTGTGTGCTGTTCTGGGTATCCTATACAGAAAGCCAGCTTCAAACTCTTTAGGCTGGAACTGTTGACTTAAGCACTTCTGTAGTCTTTTGACCTCTGCCCTCAGGTATTTTCCACAGACTCTTCAAAGATGATCCCCAGCCCTTGGTGCATAAGGTTATAGTGATATATAGGTATGTGTTTGGCCATATTGGGAAGGAAGCAGCTGTTGTCCCTGTAACAATGAGCATGATGCAGCTGGGACTAACATCAAAACTTCATGCAGCAATAGCTGAATTTCTTTTCCAGGGAGGAAAGCCTATCCACTGCTTTGGGGGCCCTGTAACAAAGCTTTTCCCCTCTTGTCTGCTCTTGCATGCAGTGCCCTTGGCTTTTCAGAAGTTAATTGATTTGTCTATATTATGAGTCTCTCTTTAATTTTATTTGTGTAAAGAAGAACACACGCTTATCTTTCTCCAGAGAAATGTTTTGCATTGCTCCTCTTTGAACGTTGGCCCTGGGTCTGCTGTTTCTTAATGAGTCTTTAACTACACAGCTATGGTTCCCACATGCTCCAGCCTTGACACACACATACTTGTACACCCACGTGCCTGCTCCCAGCTGAACCCAGCCTGCCCGCTCCCCTCGCCCGCCCGCTGCTTTGGGATTTGCGTTGGCAAGGCAGCACCTCCCTGGGAAGCCCTGCGTGTAAGGAGGCTCTATACCTGCACAGAGAGAGAGACTTGGCCTCACATGAGCTGTCCTGTGAATGGGAAGGGCTGTAACCTCTCTACCCCCCTGTCCTCCCACCCCCTGGTCTCCAGGAGCATGGATGGATTCCTGTGGGCTGCGCTGCCTGCGGCCAGGGCCCGGGTGAGCGCCGAGCACTGAGCTGAGCACCCGATGCTGAATTACTGTCTGGAATGCCACTGGCTGCCAGATCCTTGATAGCTTGTTTTTAATGAAGATTCCTCCTGTAATTCCTAGAATATCTTGCAGTGCAAAAAAAAAAAAAAAAAAAAAGAGTGGTGTGTGTATTTTGCTGTGGGCTGAATTTTTTCCTGCTCTTCACAGTTCCCTCTGTGAACAGAGAGGAGGAGGAGGAGGGGGAAGCAGCTGACTGCTTAATTTTTTTTGTTGTTGTTTTTGTTTTTCTCCTTGACTTCTGTGAAATATGTGGCGATCAATCGCTCGCGACTAACAAAATGTTTTTGTTTCTCTTTTGCAAAAGCATATGGGAACTGCAGGAAAAGCATATGGGCGTTTTTAGGAAAACATATTGGTGAATGGACAAATTATAGTGGTGCCAATATGTTTTGGATGTCTGGCTAGACCACTACTACTACCACACTTGCTGGCATGTAGACACATGCACAAGATTTCCAGCATGAGGGGTGTGTAGCTGCTCCTGGAGAAAGGCAGGCTGTGCTGGATCAAGCCCCTGCTGAAACAGTGCTGTGATCCATCTTCAGGGTGTGTGACAACCTCATCATGTCCTAGGGTAGGCTCTGGGCTCATGTTTATGGCAGTTGTATCCATTCTGTCAGGAGACTGAGCCCAGAGCTCCACTTGCAGCTGGCTGCAAGCAATGATAATGGTAACCATTTTTCTTTCCTAAGTGCTGGACTGCAGTCCTCGTAACACCTGAGCTTCTTGCAGTCAGCTAGGCAGCCTCTGGTTTTCCTCTGCTGCTCCAGCAAGATCTTTGTGTTAGCTTGGGCTGTTATTTTTAATTTCTTCATCGAGTGGTTGCTTTTCAGGAAATCCAGAACACTGGCAGTTTTGTTTCTGATCCCAGTCCTGTTTTGCCCGGATACTGGTGATCCAGGGAAGGAATCCACAAGCAGGGAGCTGTAAGAGGATTAAGTTGTCTTGGCTGGTGGGCTTTGGTGGCTCACAGCATCCCTGCAGTGGGAGCTGCCCTGCAGTGGACCCCGGTCCATGGTGTCCTTGGTAGCTTGGATATGGGGCAGCCCTTCCTGCCCACCCCAGCCCAGCAGTGAGGGAGTCTGGGATGGGCATGGCCATGCTGGGCTGCAGAAGGGGGCAAAACACATGGCTGGAGACTGTAAGACCACGATGAGCAAGATGCACATTTGGGCAGTCATTTGGACATTGCATTGTTCATCCTGGTTATGAACCAACACTCAGATATTCTGAGTGGTAATTCAGCACCTTTTAGTGCTCTCCCTCTTGTGCCAGCTTCAGGATGATTTGCTAGTGAGTAATTTTACTTTATTTAATGTAGCCTCTTTCCTTATAGCTCTTTTGTTCTGTGAAACAATTCCCTATTTTATTATGCAAACAGTACATTAAGATCCTTGTGGGTCTGAGTTCCCAACAGTGCTTGAGGAGATGGCAGAAAAGTAGGTTATTTCAGAAATCATGATTCTCTCCTCTAGAAGCATTTTTGGAGTTCTGCTTTAACTGCTTTTGATATTATATGTGCTTAAAAAAAAAGGCTAAAAAAATTCAGTACTTCCTAAATGTTATAGAGCTCAAAAAATACACTGTATGCCTTGTCACAATATTTAATACAGAGTGCTATTTACAGTAATGAATCAAAATGTCAGTTTTTAAAATATGAACTGTCAGAGTGTTCCTACTTTGCAGAAAACTTTGATATGACAGTTTGTTAATCATATGACTATTACATCAAATGTGTCTCAGAGTACTTTTGCTCGACAAAGTCTTTTTTTATTCTTTTCCCCTCCCTTTTCCCTGTTAATTCTGGCAGGGCTGTTTGACTGAGTGCACTCTGATTAGAGGTCAGAAGAATGCAGAGCTGAATGCTTTTGTTTATGGACACAGGGATGTGTCAGTGCCTGTGTTTTTGCTGGTCACCTAATCTTAGGTACAGATCCTGGTTTGGGTCATGTCTCCCTTGTGAGCACAGTGGAGTGGTGCTGATGCCTCTGGGGTAACTGCATTTGGGGCAGCTGGGCTAAAACTCTCTTGAATGGTAAAAGGCTGGCTTGTATGGTAGCATTTCTAATCCCTGCAGCTTTAGCATGAGGGCACCAGTAAAATGAAGATCTCAGTTCATCAAGGATGCACAGACAGCCTTTGTGAGCTGAAGGGCTGGTGGTGCAGGGCAGGGCTTCTTGAGAACACAGACAGGGGGCTGTGATGCCAAGGACCTCTCCCCAGTGCCTTTGATTACTCTGGACCCAGGTCAAGGAGTGGGTTTGGGCTCTGATTTCCCTTCCATTAATTTAGACCGGAATGCTTCGC
>WEIU01004879.1:878330-982851 GCA_013389925.1 Aegithalos caudatus | reverse complement strand
TTTTTTTTTTATTCTTTTGTTTGCTTATCTTCAAAATGGGAGTAATTAATTGATATTAGTTAACTCACAAGTCTCCTTAAAGCCGATTAGTCAAACAACTGCACTTCTGGTGAAGACAAGGGAGAGCTTATGCAGATAATTGTGCTTTAGAAAACAGCCTCTGGAAGCAGCAGAGGGTTCAGCATGCTAATGTGAGGACTGGAGGCCAGAGAGGAGTCCCAGGTGTAGCAGAGTCGTGTACCTCTGCCCAGCATGTCTTTGTGCCACATTGCCTAAGGCTTCAGATGTATTCTTACTGCTTGTTAAAACTCTCAGTTACCATTGCATAGGTCTTACAAGTGCAATATTTCTGAGTTGGAGTTGGCCCAGCACAGCTATGGGAATAGGAGGAGTCTAAAAAGGGAAAAGCTGTGTGTCAGCAGTCCAGAAAAGAGGAGTGTGGGCAGTGCAAGACAGTAAATCTTAGAATCAAAAAATCATAGAAAGGTTTGGGTTGGAAGGGAACTTTGAAGACGCTTTAGTTTAAACTCCTCTGTGATGGGGAGGGACAACTTCCACTAGATCAGGTTGTTCCAAGCCCTGTCCAGCCTGGTTTTGAACACTTCCAGGAATCCATGGCTTCTCTGGGCAATTCATTCTGATGTCTTATCATAAAAAAATTATTTCTAAGGCCAAATCACATGGTCTTGATTGTGGGTGTTTCTGGGAGCCTGATTAATTTGGAATTTCAGCTGGGCATGTCTATTAAATAACAACCTCAACACTTGCTCTAATGTTACTGAAGAGATGCTAAGGAGTTGTTTTCAGGGGTGTGGTCACCTATTTAAGTGCACTTTTGAGCAGCACATCAGAGAGCTCTGGGGTGTGGAGGGCCCAGGTAAAGGCACTGCACACATCTGAAGTCTGATATGCTGAGGCCCACTGGGTCTCACTGCTGGAAGGAGATTTGGGAAGGTGAAGGCAGTGCTGTATTTGTCACATTAATATCCTGCTGATAGAGGAGGTAAGGAAAAAACATAGGGGAAGAAAGCAGAGGAAGGAGGTGCAGGTGAGTGAGGTGATGACAACAGGAGAGGCTTTGCTGGTGGTGGTGCCTGGTGTGGACCACCAGGAAGCCTGAGAGAAGCTGTGGGGTGAACCTATCCCAAAAGGGCTCTTACACAAACATGGGGTGCAGAGGGACTGCCAGCACCAAGGTCCCTGGCAAGGCATGTGTGAAGGTGTCCCTTTTCAAACCATATCTCTGTCACTTCCATCAGGCAAGTGTTGCTGAGTTTCCTCATCCCACTGAGGAACATTGATTATTGCTCAATTTTCATTTTAGACAAACCACATCTTTAGTGTGATGATTTTTATTATCGTTAGTGCAGTGGATGGAAAAGGAGCTCTAACAGATGTATGATTAGCAGGGCATGAAATTAAAAACGTTTGTGTACAAGGAAAAGGTTGTTTATTACCAAATTCCTCATTTGAAAATGAAGTGATACTAAGATTGGCCGTGTGATTTCTGCAGCAGGTCCCCAGTCCTTTTCTGTCCCTCCCTCAGCAGCGTTGCCTGAAAAGTAACAATATTTTTAGTGTGACTTTTATTAAAAAAATAATAACACAATTGAAAACTCAGTACCTGCCTTTGGAGGCAGATTATTTAGAAGTTGTTCTTGTGCGCTGGCACTGATGGAGCCAATTCAAAAAAATATTTTGACTGATGTTTAAGCCCCACTGATTAGACCAAATTGAATATCTTATATCAAAATTCATTTGGGTGGAAAATAAGGTTCTGATTGAATAATTCTGAGTGTGGGCATGTACCTGGGTGAATAGTGGTTGTTGCCAGAACGTTGAAAAATTAATTTTGGAGTTGCTGCTGCTGCAACATCCATGGAGGAATGCAGATTGGTGTGGGTACTCAGTTCTTCCCCTGCTTTGTGGGTCAATCTTGCAGTGGTTTTGCACAGGAATGGTGTCAGGCTCTTGTAAAAAGCCATCAGCTCTTAGATTTTTGTCTTAGCAGTGTGGGGGTTTATCCTCATAGAAAATATCTGTCCTTTTTTTCCCCCATAATAATGACATTTTTAGTTTGAGGAAATGATCCTTTTTTCTTAGGAGCTTTGCCTGTGATGCACAATTCTCAAGTACAGCTGATCTTCCTTGATTTTTTAAAATGATCATAGAATATGCTGAGTTAGAAGGGAGGATCAGGATCATTGAGTCCAAGTCCTGGCCCTCCACAGGACATCCCAAGAATCACACCGTGTGCCTGAGAGTGAATTTTAGAAGAACAAGGCTAAGAAGTGTGCATCAAAAACACTTTAGTTGTGTTATTCTGTTGATGTAAGCCTGGTCCTACCTAGGACAGAACATTTCCCAGGTACTTTGAATTTCTCACCCATCTCATTCTATGCCCTCTAAAACTTTTGTGGCCAAGTTCAAGGGTGATGCTGGTTGGAGCCTGTTGGGCTCTCACGTGTGAAGTTTGACCTGGGTGAGTGTTTGCAGGACCCAGACCTATGGCACCATCGTGATGGATTCTGCCTGCTGAGCCTGCATGGCATTGAGCAGAAAATAGGAAGAGGGCTAAGAGATTGTTCCTGCACTCTGGGAACAATTGAGACAGAAAATTGCTTCCAGGATTTCTTCACTTTTCCACAGAGAATAATCAGCCAGTGTAATTCTCTGCCACAGGAAATACTGCCTGAATCTGTTACTCAAAGACAGCAAGCAAAGTTCAGATAGCAGCCTGAATACCAAAGGTGCTGCAGAGCAGGGACTGTCCCTTACTCAGGGCAATTTTTGGTATAGTGTAATTTTTTTTTGGTGTACATGTCATGGGATATCACAATGGTGCAACCAGTAGGAATGATAATTGAATAATGGCTTAGATAGCCAGCATGTTCTGGGTGCACATTTAGAATTTGATGCCTTAAACAAGAAGACAAATCTGTATGCTGAGCTTGTAAATGGAGTTTTGCTTGGCCTGGCACTCGGATTCTACACCTGAGATTGTGGGGGAGCTTAGAGCAATTCCAGTGAGGTGATGGGTGTCTGGTAATTTCAGTCCTGCTCTTGGCTTGTTTTAATCTTTGCTTCACAGATGTCAGCAAATCACTACATCTGCACCTTTATTTGTTAATCTGGAGGATGGGGCAGCACTTGGGCTACTTGCTGGGGTTTGTGTTATGTTTCTAATAAGACCTTTCAACCATGTGTTTTATTCCAAACTTTAGGGGAAATTATTTCAATTTTTTTGAGTGAGAGTAGTTGTGGCCAAATTGCTGCATGGGCATTATACCTGCTGGGCTCCAAAATTTGATTCCAGAATTTCCATTATCATGTCATCCTGGGCCAAAGAATCTTGAACCACTGGAATAGAAAGGAATAAAACAGAATGGAGTTGGTGTTTGGTTATGGGCTCTGGATGTCATTGTTCCTGACTGTTCATCTGGCTAATGTTTGCTTTTGTGTAGTATTTGTCTGTGTCTGTGCTTCTGTGCACATGGGGAAAAGGAGGACAAATATCACTGGAGTGGATTAGCATTAAAAAATAGTTAACTGATCAAAGCCATAAAGCTTGTCCAAGTGAATTCTTCAGAGAAATAGTTTTGAATTTCCCAAGCAGCCGCAGGCCATAGAAGCGAAGCACTATCGTTCAGAGATGCAAAAAATCCCCTTCTGTTGGAGTGTTGGACCTATTTGTTCCCTTTTAGGAGGGGATTCAAAATGTTTTCCTAATTTTCTTCTGAACAGCTCACTGCTATCCATCATGAGCTTTTGCCAGTTCTCCTCCCTCAGTTTTAACCCTCTACTAAGATCTGTACTTAAAATTTTAGGATGCCTTTTGGCTCCATGCACTTTGCTCTTACAGACCACACCTTGTCTCTGAGCTCAAAATGTTGTAAAGGAGGGGTTAAATGTTGTCCTCAGTGCCTTGGTGGAGGTGACAGGGAAGGTGGGATGCAGGTGGAGAGTGATGCCTGAAGGGATGGCAGGGAAACTCTGTTCCTGATGCCACATTCTGTCTTGTTACTGGTGCTGCCCCAGCAGGAGCACCAGCCCCACCAGGTCTGCAGAGCAGGTGTGACAAAGAGGGAGAGAATTTTCTTTCTCTCATGGAGGAAAGAAAATGCATTGTTTGATTGCTCAAAGTTATTGGAGTCTCATACTGAAGGTTAAGCAACCTGCCCCTGGGAATTGGGCACATAAATTTGCTTTATGCTTATGAAAGTCTCTTTCACAGTGTTTTGCTTTTTTGCTTCCCCTTAAGATGTAGAAAAGAATGAAGTGCTGGTGTATGGACCATACACAGGGTATTTGGATGGCACAGTCATTGATAGGAATGAAAATTATACTGTGGTGGCTCAGAGCTTGACAAGAAAAAAAGAAAGGAAAAACTCTCAGAAGACACAAAGTACTTTGTAGCTGGAAGTGCCTGTTGCCCTGCAAGGACTCAGCTGTCCTTTTCAGTCCCAGTTTTCTATTACTGAAAATATTTTTCTGCCTAATACCTACTAGCTTTTTAATACTGCTTAATTGTATGCATGTCCCCCCAAAAGAAAGCCACACATTTTTCTGCTTTTGTTAATGTTCAGCTTTAGGGCCCCCAGGGAGGGTGTTAAAGGCTATGTCCCAGCTGCCTTTCAGGCAGAGAATTCCACTTTTACTTTCCTTCTGAAATTTGGACTTCTGTTCTCCAGATAATCAAATTTTAATACAACCACATTTAAAATGTGTTTTTATATATATATGCATGCACACGCATACATACATATATATACATACATGCACACACATATGTGTATCTATATATAATTATCTTTAATCCTGAGTCCTAAGTATATTCTGGTAGAACCTGAGATCATCTTTGTAACAGGTGGGCAGAGCATGGAAAGCAAAGCTGTGTCTGAGGGACAGGACTGCATCTTTTGGAGAGGGATTAGATGTTTGCACAAGGTGGGCACAGCATTCATGTGTGCCATGTACACACATCCTTGATTTCTGTGGTAGAGCAGAGATGATTTACCCACATAGCAGGGCCATTTGTTGGGTGAAGTCATCACTGTTCTGTTCCTGAAGCAATAGAGGTGCAGCCATATACAGGATAGTGCAAAGTAGAGGGGAAGCTCATCCTTCTCCAAGACTGTGCTTTAGCCTCTTGTATAGGCCAAATCCTACCCTCAGATGGGAGCGCTGCTCAGCTATTGATAACATGAGAAGAAATTTAGTCTGAAGCCCAGGGCCCCTCTGCACAGGGAAACCATAGCAAAACAAAGCCAGGGTGTGAATTTAAAGTGCAATAGCTGTTCTGAGCCTACTTCTCATGTGGGCAGTCTTATTCTGCTCTGAGAGGGCCTTTGTGCAGTTCTGCTTCATCCAGTGCCAAAGGCACTCGGAGTGCAGAAAGAAGAATGCCCACACAGGGAGTGGATAGCTTTCCCAGGCTATTTCACCAAGCTGACGAGTCCCAGGAGATGCCATGTTTTCATGTCCCCATGAGTGTTGCAGGAGCCTGCCCTTCATTCAGCTCACACTCCACTCAGGCTTTCACAGGAGAGCTTTGTGGTGGGTGTGTGGTGGAGTTGTGTCTTCTGGACCCTGCCAGGTGCATCACTCATTTGTTTGAACTTTTGGGGCTGATCCCTCAGGATGTTGGTCTTGTCTGGACGTTCCTGGTGCTGCAGTTTGGCATTGTCCTTCAGGGCCATCACCTCTTGTGGTGTGTCCAGGCTGCTGAGAAGAACTCCTGTGAGAACGTGCCTATGTTCATGTGTTGTTCCTTTTCCTGTGAAATTACCAAGCAAACCTGTGCACTGGGTATGATCATTATCTGAACACTGTTGAACGGGGAAAAAAAAGCCCATCTGTTCTACAAAGAGGCAGTGTAAAGAGCAGGCTCTGTGACTAAATAAATTCACATCTGTTTAGCACAACCATCAAATGGCGAGCAGAGGGGCCTAATATGAATCACATGTTGAAACCACAAGTATGAGTGAGATGAGCTGCAAAAGAGAGAGCCTGGAAGTGTTGATCCATCTGAGCAACTGTTGGTTTCTCTCCTTATTCTTTGCCTCTACCAGTTTCCTGAGCTAATGATGCAGAATCAAAAAATCAGGGATGTGCACATGTCTATGCATACTTATGTGTGTAAGTTTGTATTCATTGGATTATTAATTAACCTTCCTATGTTATTTTGAGCCATTAGATCATAACTTCCACTGGAAGGGCTCTGGGTGGTGGAGGAGCTGCAGAGGAGGGACTGTGGGGCTGGCATGAAGAGAGCAAGTGAAGCTGTTCCCTAGGGGACAGTTCACAAAAATGGCCCTGGGGTATCTTGTTTTAAAAAAGAAATCACCTTGGAAGTGATTCCTTCTGATGATGTCTCCAGCAGTGTCATCTCAAGGAACCTGACGGAGTAATCTAGAAGCTTCAAAGGGTGGGTTATGCCTTCACATGCTCAAACTAGTTCCAAAATAGGTATCTGTGTACCAGTCCTAACATCTTTCCATGCATCTTTCCATGGATCAAAGAAATTTGTTGCTTAGGTTTTCCTCTTAGTGTTTTAAGCCCTGCAGAAACAAAGGGCAGCTCAAGTTTCTGTATTGGTTGCATTTGGAATTTACTTCTCTTTTGTGCCAAGAACATATCAATACAGTTTCAAAACGCTGTATTTTGTGACTTGAGGCAGCAGTTTCTAACTAAAAAACAAGAAGGCTTTGGGGAGGTACACAGCTCAGGTGCCTCAGTGAAGGTTATTTGACTGGTCTCCATAGCCCCTTGGAGTGTCCATGCAGAGGAGCAAGGATCTTCTCTCCCACAGGATCTCATGAAAAGAAACATGCAGTGATTTTAGTCTCAAATGTGGTTTCTTGATGCTGCCTTGCCTTTTGTCCTAGATATTTTGCAGCAAATGAGGCCAAACTTGTGGAAACAAAGAGCAGTGGAAGATAGGCAGTTAGACCTGATTTGCAAAGATCCTGCTCTCCTGCAGCTCAGGCTGCTCTCTGTAGCTGACAGGGATCTGTGTACAGCTCACCTGGGATGTGAGCTCTGCAGGAGCTGCTGGAGGTAATGAAGCACTTAAGGGCTGATGTGTTGAAGGTCCCCAAGGAATGATTAAGGTGTTGGCAGCTGTGTTACTTTGAAAGAGAAATATGTGCATTACACAGCAGAGGCATGCTGAAATGCCTTTCAGACACTTGGTTGTGTGTTGGGAGCATGCTTTGCCTCAGACGTGAGAGATAGTGGTAGCAACTATTGAAGGGCATTTGATAAATGGAGCTCTGTGTGTATTTACCAGCTGCAGGACCCAGCTGCCTGCCCTAGCACAGCTCAGAAACAAGTGGTTGCCAGCAGTGGCTAAAATGCAGCAGCATACAAATATCCTTGGATATCTTAAAAGTTTGGTTCTTCCTTCCTTCTAGCAGTACCCTCTGCTCATGATTTATTTCTTCTCTTCCATCACCCCGCCAGTCTTTTCAGAGAAAGTGCAGTGAGGGTAAAAGAGCATCAGGATGTTTTCCTGGAGACTGTCAGATTTGAGCTATTCTGCATCTAGGGAACTGATGTGGCCAGTCTAGTCTGAAAACTCTTTTGTCACAACAGAACTTCCTACTGATTTCTGGAAAGGGGAACGAATTATTAATTTGGATGGTCAAAAACAGAAGGCAGCAAAGGATAGTGGTGGAACAACTGGAGTCAGCTTTTTAATAGGGTGAGCTTGTTTAGCAAACTCACAAGGCCAGTGTGGATGCCTGGCTGGGTTAACTTCATTGCTGGTGCTGTGGTTTGGACCAGCTGGGGAATTATCTCCCAGAGGTTTGTGCATCACTGTTCTTGAATGAATGGACACTGAGTTAAAAGGGAAGAGCAGCAGTTGCTTGGGCTGGCACTTGGTGCTTTTATGAGTTTCAAAGTAGAATTGAAAATGAAATTTCAAGCACTTGTCTTCTCTCACTAGTTTCTATTCAGAGCAGAACTAATGCCCTATGGATACTAAACCAGAGCTTTATCTTCATGACACTCCACAGTGTCACGATCAGCCTTGTGTTTGTGTTCAGTATTCCTCTTCACCCATTTTCCAGTGCTTTAAGAACACCACCCCCTCTTTGAACACCTGTCTTCTTAATGGGCTATTTGTCATGTTTATTGCAAATAGCATAGGGGTAGCTAAACACCACCTTGTCACCTACCCTTCTATCCAAATGGCCATGGCACTGTGGAGCTCCTCCAGCTTAGGCACCATCTCAAAATATGCTTTTTATTCTTGACTTCTTGACAAAAGGATGTGGAGCAGGCAGTGAACACCTAGTCAAATATAAGTCCAGTGTGTACTGTGACTGTCAATAAAGCAAACTGGATATAGGGCTGCTTCAGGAGGAGCCTGGACTGCAGACTGAGTTATTGCTCACCTTTCCTTACTACTCCTGAGGCTGTTACCCAGTCTTGAGTCCACCAGTTGAAATTGGATGTTGAACAGGTGGAGAGAGTCCAGGGAAGGGTCAGTCAGGGGCTGAGAGCACATGGCCTACAAGATGAGGCTGAGAGAGCTTTGGCTTCTGTCTCTGATGGAAAGGAGGCAAAGGAGTGGTCCAATGGCAGCCCGTGACTACTGCCAGGGGCCTTCTGAACATGCCAGAGCCAAATGTTTCCATCCAGATGGCAAAACAAAGTGCTGTGAACAAGCATAATGGATTGGGAGATACAGCTGGAGAGTTGGAAAAGCATTTTCATTGGGAAAGTAGTGTAACATTAGTACAAGTCACCAGGTAGCAAGGGATTCTTCATTTTGGAGTTTTTCCAGGACAAAGCCACAGCAAGCCCTACCTAGAGTTGTTGATAATTTAGTCTCCTGCTAAAAGCAGGACTTGGTAGCCTGCAGGGATCCTGTCTTTCCTGAGAGTACTGCAGGCTTTCAGCTTCTTTTAGGAAGGAGCAATTTAAATCTTTATTTTTGCTTTGTGTTACAGAAGCGAGACAAGAAGACATTGGGGTGCTCCTGTGCTGATGATGTCAAGTCACCTGTTGTCAGGAAACTCAAGAGAAACGTAGCCTTTTTCCTGATTGTTTATAAAAAGAGTTTTGTGTACTTCCTTTCTTACAGTTTTCATACACTCAAATATCTTGCTTCCATTAGCAATCTCTCTGCAGCATCAATTTCCAGTCATCTGGCAGCAATCACTCTTCTGTGTTTTAAGATACAGGATTTTCCATAGGAAAAAGGCTATTTCTCCTGATTATCTGCAAAGTGCTATGAGCTGAGCTACCAAAACCAAGACACAGGTTGGTGCAGTGCTCAGGAAGAAGTCATCCAGGGATTTGTCGTACTTGAAGCTGTGATTTCCAGGATGGCTTGGGATCTGAGGGAGGAAAAGTTAAGTGGATCAGGTGGGAGGAAGAGAATCAGGGATTAAAGATTATGGTTCTGGAAATAGTTCCTGCCCATTAACTGATTTAACTGCTTGATTTTAAGGCAGTACAGTGTCAAAGTCTGGATTCTACTGCCAGCTCCATGAGCTGTCAAAAGAGGGTTATGGTGCTGATGGACCCACACACCCTTCCTTCCTGAGTGGGGCCTGAGCTGTGCCTGTGTTCTGAGCTGCAGCTCCTTTTCCATTCACAAAAATCCTCTTAATGGCTTGAGGTTCAGACTGCCAATTGCAGATGTGTGTTCTTCCAGGTGGGGCAACATCTGGCTCTTTCTGCAATCACAGCTGTTTTAGAAGAGGAGTGAAATGCAGGGAACCCATCATAAATACAAAGCCCACCTACACCCAGCCAGCCTTGCTGGGTAGGACCTCAAGCTCAGCACTTTCTTGTTCACTCTATCAGCTTCCCACTGAGCTCAGGTCCCTGCTGTTTCTCCCCAGGCTGAGCCACACACACACTGCTCTGCAAAGCTAATACAATTATCTGTGTGTCAGTATGCTGCCACAGTCCCATTTGGTCCCACTGGGGTCTTGTTGATATCTCACAGCTGAGCTGCATGTTAGTTCTGCACAATTCCTCCTTGTTTACAGCCAGCATCAGCATCCAAAGTACCTGAGTTTGTTCCAACAGCCTTAACTTTGCCATTTCTTGTTGTCCTGTTTCCTTTTCACTTCAGTGAGACTCTTGATATGCCTGACTTCAGTACATCTCCATCAGTTGAGAAGTCCAGTCCCTTAATAATTTTATTTGATGGATAAGCTCTGTGTTGCTTGGCAGTCCCTTGCTGAAGTAGGAAACCAAGTACTGAGCTGTGCTATAGGCAAGACATTGAATATGGGCACAGAAGGAATAGAGGCAGATTTTTTGGCAGAGAGGTCTTGAAAATAAATTGTATGCAGGAAAATAGTATTTGTGTAAGGGAGCTCATGATCTGAGACTCCCAGAATAACCTTTCTGCATAATTCCCAGTTTTGCTGTCTCTTTTAATACATTTCCTGTGTTATTTTATATACAAATTTCTGAAACATCCATCTCAAACTTTTCTTTTTGGTACAGCAACATCCTCACAAATGTGTAGGTCAAGTTATGAGGTAAAGAGGCTATAACAATTGGAATAAATCTGGCTGGCTCAGAGCTACCTCCTGGATTAGGTCCTTAGGTTCAGGAATAAACTGTATTTGAGTAAGCCAGCAGGTCTGCCTCCTCCATTACAATTGCTTTGGGGTTTGTTGTGACCACAAGTAACTGAGGCCTTGGATTGATATTTTATCCAATCTGATTATGTTTGGAGTAGCTGAGGATTGTGTCATGCCACAGAAGCCAAGAATCAACTTGCTCTCTGGTGAAATTGCAATGCAGTCATTAGAGTTGTATTAGATTAGATAGTTCTATCTGTCTCCAGGGAGCCAGTATGATCTCTTTGTTTCAGTTCACATGGACAAGTCAAGTTCAATTTATTGGGATTTTAAAGCCTAGTTTGTCATCTGACACTAGGATGTGACATGGCTGTAAAAGGAAGATCTCATTCATCAGTTTTTATGCATGTGTTTTGCAGCAGCAGCCAAATTCAAATAGCCAGCATCTAATCCCAAAACTCCTAAAACAATTATACTGGGAAAGAAAAGTTTTATGTTTAATTTGCCCTTCTACCTTTCCCACTACTGAAGCTGATATAAGAAAAATGAGCTAAGAGGAAAACCTAAGGGTGGGTTCTTGGTTGATATCAAAATTGTCCTGGAAGCAGGGTTTTGAAGTAAGAATGATTGTGAAATTGGACTGATATCTGATGAACTCTTTTCATGATGACATTAACTTTTGTCAAGCATCTTTGTATCAGAAAGACTGTTCTTTATCATCACATCTTTGCAGCCTCCACTATACACCTGCTGTCTTCCTTTTATGTCTCAGTAATACTGTAGAGGTTGTAGTGACTTAAAAGTCTACAATGAAAGTCACATCCCAAACTGGTGTGGATCTGGTGAAAATAAATGAACTGTAGGTGCAGCTAGGAAAAAAAAAGTTCCTTTCCAAGTATTGGTTATTTACTTAAAAGAATGGGCACAAGCTATGTTAATTTCCAAATTATTGCAACTAGAAAATAAAGAATATGATGTTGCATTGCCAGTAGGTGATATTGCTGGCATGTCTTAAATGGAATACAATATATTGCTTCAAACTGGAATGAGCTGTTGGGTCCCTCAAAAGCAGGTAGGCACTTCAGAGAGACCTTGATGAATTAGAAGATGCAGCAATCACCTGCCATACAAAGTTCAACAAGAAAAAGTGCTGGATTCTGCACCTGGAATGGGGCAACCCTGTATGTACGGACAGAGTGGGAATGAGAGGTTACAGAGCAGTGCCATGGAAAAGGACCTGGGGGCCAGGGAGGGGATTGTCCTGCTCTGCTCTGGGCTGGGGTGGTCTCACACTGAATACTGTGGACAGTTTTGGGTGCCACAATGTAAGGAAGAATGAAACTGTTAGAGAGTGTCCAAAGGAGGGCAGTGAAGATGGTGAAGGGCTTTGAGGGGAGGCTGCATGAGGAGCAGCTGAGGGCACTTGGGCTGTTCAGGCTGGAGGAGGCTGGGGGGAGACCCCAGTGCAGGTACAGCTTCTCCTGAGGGGAAGAGCAGGGGCAGGCACTGAGCTCTGCTCTGTGCTGACAGTGACAGGACACGAGGGAGTGGCCTGAGGCTGTGTCAGGGGAGGTTTAGGTGGGATATTAGGAAAAGGTTCTGTCCCCAGGGGGTAGTTGAGCACTGGAACAGGCTCCCCAGGGAAGTGTTTATGGCCCCAAGCCTGGCAGAGCTCAGGATGTGTTTGGGCAATGCTCTCAGGCACTCGGTGTGACTCTTGGGAATGGTGCTGAGCAGGGCCAGGAGTGGGACTCAATGATCCTTGTGGTCCCTCCCATCTCTGCAGGTCTGTGATTCTGTGAAACCCTTCTGAGTCCAAATGAAGTCACAGGTGACACTCTGGGGTTTTTGAGTCACAAAATAATTGATTTTGATCCCTCAAGGGCTCTCTGGAGATCATCTGGAGATCATCTCACTCAAACCAGGGTGTGCTTTGAATTTAAGTCAGGTCTTCTGGAGGATCCCATGGAGTTTTGATTGAAGCTGTTAAAGCCAGAATGAAATATTACCAGACTATATTCTTCGAGGAATAATTCATCAGTGCTCTAACTAGGTTTCTTTTTCTTTTAATTCCTCTGATTACATTAGTGACATCCCACAGCAGGAAACAGGTGAATGCTCTCGGTCCTGTTTAACTGAAGAAGTGACTTTGATTTAGTTTACTTATTTATTTTACTTTGAGGGAATTGGAATGAAGGTACAAACCCTTGCCTTATCCAGGCAATTGAAATAAACCATGTATCTGAGAGGAAGAGGCAGAATTAAACTTGATCCACCTGATACCTGCTGTGAAAGACTATGGCAAAGCATTAGGAAATGTGCATAAACCATGTAAAATGGGTGCAAGCAAAGAAACCTGATCTTGGGGAGGTATTTGCCACAAGAACTCCAAGTCCACCTGCATCAAGTTTGCCTAGAGTCAGGAAGGCAGTCACTGGAGGGTGATAGTGTTTTCCATTCTTCTTCATCACCTCTCAGTCTTGGTGGCTCAGTTCACTCAGAGCTTCACTGCTCAGTGATGGCAGAGGTCACACCAGCACCATGCACAGGATTCCCAGTGTTCAGAATTGTTCCTGAAGCTCCGTGACAAAGGTCAGGAGTCAATTTGCTGCTGAGGGAGTTTTGAGGGAGGAGCTTTGTTGGGCTGGTTAATATTGTAGGAGTTAAACTGAGAGATGTTGTGCAGATCAGCAATGATTTAGGGAGTTCCAAAGGACTACCAATTCCCCAAATCACATAATTTGCCATATGATGTAAAATTGATGAGAATAAGTAGTACCATATGGGAAAGGCATCCCAGGAGAATTTGTGCTGAGTTTTAAGTACCTTTGGTGCTTCCTATGTTTGGTTGAAGACCTCTAATGAGACCTGAATTTTGACATTATATCCTCTTTTGAAGGCCACAAAAAGTAGAAGAGTATGGCTAGAGATGATGTGTCGTAAATGAAGAAATAAATTCAGAGGGGAACAGTGCCAAGGAAAACAAGCAGCTTTGGGAGTTTGTAAAGAGCAAATTTCTCTGGTCAGCCTCAGTCACTGAATTTGACTAATTAGAAGACTGGATGTGATGAGGACAAAGCAAAGAACTGTATTTTAGCAGGGTATTTGAGGTTTGTGATTTGGGGAATTCCATGCAGAAAAATGAAGACAAATCTGCTTAGAGGAGAAACATCCAGACATGTAGGTTGCAGCTCTAACAGAAAGGGACAGTGGGTGAAATATTTTTTATATTGTGAAAGATGTCCTCTTCACTTAGTTCTAAAGCTGTTCTTTAAAATTCATTTGGAAGGTGATGTAAAGTCAAAACTTTTCTCTTGGAGTTCTATTACTTGGATGTAAGAGAATAGAGAGTGGGGAGGATGCAGTTTGCATTTCTACACTTAGAGACAAACTTGAGTTATCAAGGGAAGGTGATGCTTGTATTGTGTGTCAGAGAAAACCCCAACATGGCTTTCAGTCACATCTACTGTCAACAAACAAGGTCCTAATTCCCTATGTCTGGCCAATCTCTTGGCCTTAGGAGTGATGGCTCACTGTGCATGGGTGATACTAAGACAGAACATCATAGACCTACATCAAACCAGTGAATTTAGGAAGGCGTGGGATGGAAGACAGAGCAGACAGTCTGTAAGCACAGACGGTTGTTGCTCATTTTTTGTTAAATACTGTTGCTACCCGCTACAAAGCATTAGCTTAATTAACTCAGGGACAAAATCTTCTGTCTTGGCAAAGTCCATCAACATCCAAGGAGTATTTGGTCCATGTTACAAATATGAAAATGGAATGAAGATTTATTTGGGTACAGTCTAATCACAGAAAAGCCAGCCTGTCTCAGAGATGAATGTACTAACAATTTCAAAAGTAGACAAATTGGTACTCTGCTCTTCCATTGCTTATCAGATGTAAGGATAAATTGACTTGAAACCCTCAGTTTTTTACCTTCACTTCTCAAAGGTGAATGACATCCTGTAATTAAAAGCAAAAACAAGCTCTTATGCCCACACATTTGAAAAAAGAAAAAGGCAGTGAAAAAACCTTGTCAGGCTGTTATTACTGCATGGTATTATCTGCTATTGATATTCCTGGTCTGACATTTTTAGATAATGCGGTCTCAGCTTGGGATTCGTGGATTCCAGTTCCTCTGCTGTGGTGTATTCTTTCATGGTTTGAATTTTCTGAACTTACAGCATTAAGATTGTCCTAATGATAGAACCAGAGCACACTGTTTGCCTTATTTATGCAGTGTGATTTCACTCTTTGCTCTTAATGCTATTTATCATGGTTAGTCTGGTCTTATCCTCTGCCTTCAAAAGTAGGTGATGACTAATGCTTCCAAGGAAGGAAGGATAACAGAATCTCAGGCGTCCACAGCTGATTTCAATCAGGTTTTTGTTTTTGATATTATTCATCATTTTACCTCTTCTATTTAAAGTTACTATTCTTAAAAATGGTCTTACACTATCAGCCACCATTTCCAAAAAGGTAGTTGGAAAATGGAAGAGAGTCAGAGTAAACATACATGAAAGAGAAATCTGGCCTTTACAGGGAGTTTATTTGATGCTTAATTTAAATGTTTTGGTTTGATTTAAGTAATGATCTGGCTGCATTCTGAGAGGATCTACATAAAGAAGAGAGGCAAGTCTGTAATGCAGATGACAGGAGCATACCAAAATGCAGTGATTGGAAGTGGATCTAGCTAAATTTTAAGCCAGACATAAAGGAGAAGCTGTAATTATGGTGCTTATTTTTTTTTTTTTTTGTCCAAAGAATTTACCTTATGCTATCTTGGGTTCTCCAACACTTCCATTGTTTCAGCTGGGCTATGTGTGCTTTATAACAAACATTCTTTAGCTGAGCAGAAGCTTTGCAGAGCAGTAGTTGGGGATAGTTCAGATGATCAATAAGAGGCTTTCAAAGCAGTGACATAGAGAAGATTTAAGGGATTTTGGGGGGGGATGAGGCAGTGAATTTGAGAAGGGGGTGTTGCCAGAGGGGTCGGTGAGCAGGGAGTCACAGGAGAAGCTCCAGATGAGGCAGGGAGCTGTGGGTTGTGCCTGACCCCATGGCTGTGGGAGGGGGCAGGCAGACGTGCAGGAGGCTTCAGCCAAGACAGGGAGGTGTGGCACTGGCAGGGAAGGAAGGGGTGCCTGTCCCTCTGGGAGGATTCCCAGGGACACAGGCTCTGCTACAAAGGCTTTTCCAACCTTGCTGTGTTAACCCTTTTGTGGCCAGATCTACCCAGGTTTGCCAGAAAGGGCTCATTGAATGCAAACAGTGCCTGATTTGCTTGGAGCAGAAATGTGGGGGCAGATGTAGATTCAATCTGTAGGTTAATGTTTGGGTGAAAAAGAACTTTCAGTGGAAGAAAATAGCTCGAAAGTGGAATGTGTGTTTGCTGGCTGTGTTGCTGGCTAGCCAGAAAAGCACTGCTCTCACCTCTTGGGTGTTGCTGTCCAAGTGCAGGCACCACAATGACACTCAGGCAGTGACAAATGTAAGAGTAAGTTTAGAGTAAGGGAATTAGTTATAGGCCCAAGTTTTCCTGTGCTATTTTGATTACTTGTCCACATCACAAAATGTTCTGCTCCAAAGAGGCTTCTGATGGAAAAGCAGGCAGTATTGCAGGGAGTGGAGAGAGAGCACTGATGGCTTTGTCTGAATTAGCCAGGGTGCTCCACCATGGAGAAGTCTGCTGAGAGGTGGGGGGCTGTGCTTGTCTGCAAGCCACTGTCCCTTACATTTTTCCTTGCTTTTGGCCTTTTACTAGCTGACAAAATGGAGGGGAAATAGTAGCAAACCCAGAAGTTTAGTTTTAGCTTTTAAAAAGAAATTAATTTGTTTTCTTTTTCTGTGATCTTGTGGAGTAGTTAGGCTAAATTTAATTGAGGCTGGGGAACTGGGGCTGGAACAGATGAGGAAAAGGGAACTTGCTGAAAACACTGTCAGGGCACGGATAGCAAAAATGAGTGGCAGTAAATGCATAACAGAAAATGAGATGGGGAGAAAGAGGAAGAGAAAAGGCTAACAGGGAAACAATTAGAAAATACCACCATGGCCAAAACAAAGGCGTTAGAGGTTAGCTCAGAGGGAGCTGTGTGCCAGCTTACAGTCAGCAGCTGAGTTACAGCACTGTGGCTGCCCCACTCCCAAGCTGTCCATAGGACCACTCTGCTTTTTAAGCTCATTTGTTGAAATGCTCTCATTGTCTTCAGCCATCCTCAGTGCTGTGCAACCTGGCTACTGAAGCAGACATTCTTGGTTAGTGCATCACACAACCCATCCCTGTCATCAGCCTGGCAGACCATGAGAGTTCAGTGGGAGCAAGGCATGCTGCCTGGGGGGTGGTTAAGGAACATTCCAGAACAGGAATGGTGATAATCTAGTCATTACTGGGATTTTTTTTTTCTTTTGCTTTGAATCAGTATGGAGGTAATGTCCAGGGTCTGAGGGTTCTTCACTGCAGCAGGAGGCTCTTTAATATGAGATGTCAAGCCAGAGGCTGAAAACCTGTCAGAATTAAATTTCAGGATGCTTTTAGCAATGGGTAAGGTACAGTCATCTTTGGATATAATAACCCTGTAGAGTGCAGGCTCATCCTGTTTATCTCTTAAGGCTGACTTCCCTCATTGCTTTCAGCTCTTAAGACCTAGGTAGTTTGCCTGAGTTTTATTGCTGCTTGTACAGTTTTGAAGGATGCAGGAGGAGGAGGCAGCAATGTAGAGGAATCTTACTACTGGAGTGACAGTCATTTGTCAGGTCCATAGGGGCTGGTGTTGGTAATGGGAAGTGCCAGGCAGTGGGACTGTGGTTTGTGTGCCCTCAGCTCCCACCCTTTGTGACTGGTTTCCTCTCTTGCCTTGTGGGGAGGACCTGCCTTTCACTTCTTGCTTTTAGAATGGTGCTCTGCACTCTTACTGTGGATTGGACAGCAGGCCTGTGAGGGAGGAATGTCATGTCCTTGCAGCTCAGCCTTGGATACATCTCCAGGCTCCTCCTGCCATGCCTCATTTCTAGCCAGCTCCAGTGCCTTCCTTTCACTGGTATTGGATTCCTAGTGCAGCAGGCTCACTTCATAGTGATAGGAATTGTGAAACCATTGTCTGCAGATCAGGTAGTCAGACTGCATGGCCAGGAAGAGACAGAAGTGCTGGGACTGATGTTTGGCACTTGCCAGTTCCTCTCTCACACAAGGAGTGATGCAGGTGCCATATGACCAAAAATTGTTTACCTCCTAGTGTTGGGTCAGACATTGAGGCTTAAAGTAGAAATTACTCCTCAAGTGGGAAACTGTTTCCTGAAGTCGTCAGTTTACTGGTTGGAATAAGGACACCTGTATATCCATCAGTTTTAAGTCATTGCTCTTAGCCGAAGGTACTGACCCTGCACTACCACGTGGAGACCTTGATCCTGTCTCTTGTACTGATCCTTTTCCATGATGAAACCAAATCTTTCCTGATTGGGTCACAGGTGCCTGCTGGTTTTGGTTGCCATAAGGGGTTCTGACACCAAAGCAGTGCATGGGCAGAAGTGACAGGGTGCTCAAGTGCTGCAAAATTTGTGTGGGATCTTCATTTCTCCATCAAATCTCAAATCCAGCTCCATAGGACCATCTGATGGCACAGTAGGAATATCAGGCTACCCAGCGAGTGTGGTTTGTGTGTGGTGAAATGCACTTGTTCATTGGAATTAACAGGATTTTATGGGCAACATTTTCAGCAGGATCTGAACCCAGTTCTCAAAAGTGATGTAGGCTTTTAAGAGGCCAAAGCCAAGATTTTCATAAATAAGTAATGATTTGGGCTGCCTCTGTTTTTTGTTACACAAGTCTAAAAGGAGCCTGGTTGTCAGGGGTTGTGAGATTCTGGCATTTATTCAAAATTGACATGCTTTTAAAATGTCTTAAGCTGGGCATTCAGAAATGGAAGCATCAAGAATGATTAGCTACTTTTGAAATCTGTTTACTTAAAAGTCTGAATGAAAATCACTGGGGCATGGGGTCCTAAATGACATGTGAAAAAGTGCTAAAAGTGTATTTTGGAAGTGTGTGTGCTATCTGTGACTAGAGTTGTCCCCAGAGCAGCTGCACTGTTGTACATTAATGTACTCAAAAAGGCCTAACAGGGAAAGGCAAATATATCACTACTGTGCTGAATGCAGGGTGGGATTGATGGGCTGCTTCAGGGTATCAGCCTGTCTCTGCTCTGGTTTGAAAAGGAAAATAGCAATGATTTTTGCAGGTACCAACAAAAACCTGACCAATAATTCTGACCTGCTGAGGAGAGAAAGACAAATTTGCATCTAAAGTGCTATACGTTAGGAACAACGTATTTAAAGTTAAGCATGCACCAGTTAAACGTGTTTTGAAGAGCTTTGTAGGTTTGATTTCATAAACCTGAAAAATAGTAGGATTGCAGCTGTTACTTGCCCAGCCTAATTCCTAATTCCGTGTGACTCTCTCTGTGTCTCCTCTCAGACCTGAACCATGTCCCACCCGTCCTGGCTGCCACCCAAGAGTACCAACGAGCCTCTTGGCCACGTTACTGCAAGGATGGAGACCACACACACCTTTGGGACTCCCAGCATCTCCGTGTCCACCCAGCAGACCCCAAAGAAGTTTGCGCCTGTGGTCGCCCCCAAACCCAAGTACAACCCATACAAGCAACCAGGAGGGGATGGTGAGTATTTATCTTGTAGCAGAGAACCACAGCTGCCTAGTTCAGAGGAACTGACTGCTAACAGTGGTTATTGTTGATTTGCTCTTTGTTGGTGAGTTTGTGGGAGCCTCCCTTTTTCAGGTCATTCAAATCAAGAAGAACGTGAAGGTGTCTCTTCCCCTCACTCTGGCTAGCTCCCCTCCTGAGAGGTGCAGGACTGGGAGAGGACATGGGGACAGATCTTTCTTGGTTTTAATTGAAAGCACATGTCCTATGTCCAAGACTGGTACTTTTCAAGGGGTTTTGCTTGTTTGCTTCTTGCTGGCATGTGATAATTCAAGGAGCTTGGGCTCAAAAACCCCTTCAGTATTGGTTCTTTCACCCCAACACAGTGGAAAAGCTTTACAAACAAGGAATTGATCTGTGGGAATAGAAGTTTGGGGGTGGTAGGGCATAAATTTGGCCAGTGAGTCTAGAACTGTTTTTCCCCAGTCTGCTGGCTGGATTATTTTAATTTTGTTCTTTCCCTCTACTATGGAACAGTCCTGAATATGAAATAATTGGGAAAGTATTTAGATGACCATTGTAATTGCCTCTGGAGCTGTTATGTCAGCAAAACAAATGCCTGCCAGTCACTGTGTGTCAGCCTTCCTCTACTTCTTGCTGTGAACTTGCTTCCCATTCTTAAAGCAGTTGGGCAGCAGGCGTGGGATTTGGGTTCCTGGCTTGTGGACACCTGGAGGGAGAGATTTCCCAGGAGCAGGAGTGTGTGGCTAGGATCACCTCTGGAACTTGCAAGCTGGAGCACCTGTCTGCACCCTGGCTGACAGTGGAGAGTTTGTGTGGAACTGCAGCAGAAACAAGTGAAGGCCAAGGATTTTAGGAGAGAGTGGTAGCTGTTTTGGCAGAGCATGACATTTCTAGTCCTGGTGATTTACGGTAGGTATAAAGGGGGAGAAGTTCTTCCCCTCCTCCTCTCCGACCTTTCTCCGAAGAAAAGCTCAGTTGTATTCAAGAAAATTGCCAAACCAGCTTTTGTATTTGGTTTTCGATGCTCTGCATTCTTCCTTCACCACTTCTTTCCTCTTTTGTGTTGAGTACAATAAGATAAATATCACCTGTATATTTTTTCCTCTTTCTGCTCTATCTTTTGAAAGTGTATGCATTTTCAGGAAGACTACAGAGTAATGGAAAAGAGAAAGAAAAACAAAGCAGCGTATTAAATCTTACACTTGAGTGATTTTCTAAAGTTAAGGACATTTTATAGGAAAATTGGAAAACCTGATGAGTGTTTTGCGTATTTTTCGTCTGCTGCTCTAACTTCGGAGAATTCAGAACAAAAAAAGAAAATGTGTTGGAGGGGGAAAGGCGAAGTCATATGCACCTGTTCTGCTGCCTTCAGTAACAAAACTTAGTGAGAAATAGGAAGAAAAAGACATTTGGAATTTAAAAAGTAAAAATTAATCTATTTCTGAAATGCAAAGAAAATGTTACCTTCAAATCAAGTGGAAATTTTTATTTTTTCTAATTCTCTTGCATTTAAGAATAATAATGGAAAATAGCCCTTTTTTCCTAGGAAATCTGTTCTTGATCAGTCAGTATTTTTTGTGTGAAAAAGGTCAGTATGTCTTATTTGTCAGTGTTTTAGTGATTATAAGTCTGATTGTATATGACTCAGGACACTATCACCTTCTAAAAAAATTCTGTTTTTCTTGCCATTTGGGGAAGGAGGTTTTCCCAAAGAGCAGAGCAGGCACTGCAGGCTGAGTAGGGAAGACAAGACACTCAAGCATTTCTCGTGCAACCCAGAGTACCTGGTCCTGCAGGCAGTTGGGCATTGCTGGGTCTGCTGGAAACCAGGAGACAGCTGGGAGCTCCAGGGGACTTTGTCAGTGCCAGTCCCTTGCCTGGTGCTGGGCTTTTAAAGATCTCATCATTATCTGACAGGCTTGGAAGAGCTAAGGGTTGGCCAGGACCTGGTCAGAGGTAGGCTTAGTGATGTGACAACGTGCCTGCAGTTTTAGCTAATCCACCTCCAGAAGGTGACACGCTGCTGATTGCTGTCAGCAGCCCGTGCAAAGCATTACCCCTCCATATATAACTCTGGGAACATGAGGCTTCTGGGATCTGGCAGGCAAAGGCTAGGGGGGCAGTGAAAAACAGCTCAATGTTCATTCACTTTCTATGGCTCCCTTCCCTCTTCCAGGCTCCCTGTTTTTTCAATGATCTCCCTGATTTCTGCAGCAATAATTCAGCCTGGGAGATGGCTGCAGGCCCCACTGGTTCCCTGCTTACAGGGGCACTGCCATTCTGCCTCAGGTTGTCCTCTGTTGGACACAGGTCTTTCCCACCTGGTTAGCTGTGAGTCTGTAGCTAGGGGAGCAGCAGTGTCCCTTTGAACCCTGCTGTGTTTTCATCCCTCCTACCCTGCCAAAGCTGCTTGTCTGGGGCACATGGGCTTCCCATGCATCCTTCTGCTGGAGATCAGTGGGAGCAGCAGAACTGCTCTGGGCAAGGGTTGTCCTGGGGCTTTTATTGGTCAAGAAGTGGCTGTGCTCATCAGAGCCTTGGCTGCCCCAGCATTGTCACTGGAATTGGCTCCCTGCAGCCTTTGTAGTGTCTGAAATCTCTCTGGGAGACTGGCACATTCTGTTCCTGGTAATTTCTTCAGCTCATTGCTTTGAACGTTTAGGAATGTTCAGGCCTTGTGGTTCTTATTATTATTTTGTAGGTGTGTTGTTTGTACGTAGAGGGGTCTGTCCAGCTGATCACATTCATGGTTTTAGTTCTTGACCATACTGAAACAGAGGGGAAAGACACTGTAGTGACAGACTGTGGAGCAGGTGCTATGTGTATTCCCTTCTCCCTCCCATCTCCTACCAAAGCATTTCCTTAGTCTCACCTTGACATCAATTTCTTTTTATTTATTTCCTGACACCTGCACAAAACTCAGCCAGAAGGTGCTGATTAAAAGCTGCTTAATGGAACTTTAACAGGAGTTAGAAATGGTTACTGAAAGAAAAAGTGAAATGGCAACAGCCAACAGTTGATAAACCAGGAGCATTTTGCTGTGATTTGAAGCACTCAAGGCATGTGTTTAGACCACTGAAGTAGCAATTTTCCTGGTGCTGCCAGCCCCCCTCCTCACTGTTTGCTGTGCTGGGTTGCTGCAGCTTGTTTCAGAGCAGATTTATCCACTCATCAAAGCAGAGACCATGTCTTGCTCTTGCAGGAATCTGCCTGGGGGCCCCTGGGTATGACTGCAGTGGTGGTAGAAGTAATGATTATAATTGTAATCATCATCAGTAGGACCTGAGCCCTGCTCAGCAATCTGCACAGGTCTGTGCTGTGCAGGCAGCCCAAGGCACAGCCTGTTTGTGTAGGTCCTACAAACACCTGCTGTGCCCTGGGCTGGGCCTCTGGAGGATTCAGTGCTGCCACTCCCCACTGTGATGGTTTGCAGGGGATTAACCTTGCCTGATCCTGGGAGGTGTGAGCTCCACAGTTCCTGGGAAGTGCTGGTGCTCATCCTCTTACAGAACTCTGTATTTACCCCACAGAGAGAGCAGAGGAGAGCTGTTCAAACTTGGGGAAGATGTTTATCTACAAGGTGAACAGCTGTGCATTGGCAGGAAGTGTAGCTGCTGAGGAATTAGGCTGGAAATCAAAACTAGATGTCCATATATCTGAGCAGTAGCTCTGTGTTTTTAACTGGGGTCAGAGGTAGTCCTTGGATGGAATTAGATGTGTTTGAAGTTTGAGAGCATCTTCTCTTCATGCTGGGAGAAGATGAGTCCTGAGATGGATGAGGCATCAACCAGCCATGGGTCCTGACAGTCTGCTTCTTATATATTTGATTTCTTTCTCCATGCTCACTTGTTTTGTGTTGCCTGTCCCTCCCTCTTTTCCTCAGCAGACCCTGTCCAGCAGTGTGCACAATGGGTTTTTTCCTACAAAAAAAATACCTTAAAGAAACTAAGATCTTTTTTCTGAGGAGTTGGTAATAATTTTGTTTCATTTAAAAGCATTGGGTGTCCCAGAATTTAAAGTGCTCAGGGTCAGGTTGGACAGGACTTTGAGCAACCTGATTTGGTGAAAGATATCCCAGCTGATGGCAGAGGCTTTGGATTGTATTATTTTTCAAGGTATTTCCAATCCAAACCTTTCTGTGGTTGCCTTCCTCCTTTCCCTGCCACTTCTCTCATGCTCTCCAGCATTTAGACTTAATTGGTATTTCAGCATCTTCAACAGAGCTGGAGCTTTAGGGAAACACTGCCACACAGCTGTTCCCATCTATGCTGGGCTCAGGAAGATAGAAAGGACTTTCAGCTTCCAAATGAAGCAAATTCCATCTTTGCCTTAGTTCCAGAAAATGGAGCCTCACCCTGCAGGGCAAACTGAGGAGGCATCTGGTGTGTGGTGAGGTTGGTGATAGCTGATCTGCTGGCTTTATACCTGTTCCTGTGGGGCTGGTGCTGCTGGGGTGGCACTGGGGGTTGTAAAGCCAGAGCTGGGGGCTACAGAAATGTGTAAAAATCAGAGGTACTCAGAGGAGCCTGAGTCAGGGCCACTGGATGGCTTGGGAGCAGTGAGTGACAAACTTTGCAGTGTGAGTTGCCTTTTGGTTTGAATATTGTTGTGATAGCCACAAAAGTCCTTTTCCCCTTGCCTCCAAATGAAGCTCTGCAAGTCCAGCAGGAACAAGACTGTGCTGAAACAGGCAGAGCACAATGGTGAGCTGGGGAGGCTCAGCTGGATTGCAGGGCTGGGCTTTCCAGTCCAGCATTTGTGAGCACTAGTGCAGCTCCCTGGGGATTGAATACACCTCTTCTGCTGCTGTGTGCAGTCACCTGAAGGGTGATTTCATGGTGGTAGGGAAGGAAATGAGTCCATCATTGATAGGCTCCCAGGAGATCTCCTGCTCCTGCAAAGATGACTCTTTCCACTCCAAAAAAACAAATGTCCTATTCTTTCAATGTCTCTTGTTCATATGAACAGAACCATGTGTTTTTCTCAAGCTGCCTGAGACAGACTGAGATGCTGCAGTGCCAGCCCTGGTCAGAAAGGGATGTGCAGGCAACATTCCTGACAGGGCAGTCACTCTGTGGGGCTGCCCAGTGCTTGAGGTGCTTCTCTGTCATTCTCTGGGGCTCTCAGGACATGCTTTGCAAAATTAGCCACTTCAGTTTATGCTGTTGGGTACTTCTAAATTCAGTATTTATTAGTGTTAATGTCTTTCCTTGTAGTTGCCATCCTTGGTGAATATAGTATCTGCAGAAACACTTAATATGGATTTATGAATGGAAACTAAACAAAAGGATGAGACTCAAAGCAATCTCCTCCTTTTCTCCTTCCTTTCCTTTGGCACCTTTCAAATAGCGTGAACAACAGGTCTCATGTGAAGGCCTTTGAGGTCTTTTTTAAAAAACCATCTCCTTCCATTTACCTTGGTTGGCGGAGTGGGCAAGTGACTTGTGAGGCAAGGCAAATCAGCAGGACCAGCTCCAGGGCAAGGCTATGAAGGGCAGTGTGTGTTCTTGAACCCAGCTGATCCAGGTTTCCCAGAGCTTGACTCTGTGCCCTTCTCTTCTTCATGGGTGTGGAGGCTTTTGAGCACTGGCAAGTTGTGTTCTGCTGTGTCTGTAGGCAACTGGGAGCATGAGCTATCAGGCTGTTTGTTGTTTTGAATGTTGTGTTTTTTGGGTTTTTTCCAGGCAGATATACCTAGTGGGTTTTGTTTACAGCAGCTGCTATCAGTAGCTCTGTCTTAATTTTTGAAGCTTGGGTATGGATTTATTGGACTAGACACCCTGTGTTATAGCTGGGCTGTTCCCTGCTCTGCAGTCTTTGACAGTTCATAGAAGCCAACAAGGTCCAGAGTCTATTCATTATTTGTATTGAGAGCCCTGAAAGAATAAATTCAGGCTGACCTGAAAGATTGGGTGGTGTTTTATTTGGTTGTTTTTTTTTCCTGGTTGTCTGTGCTGGTTCTGTTCCAGAGGAGGAGGAATTCTCACTAGGGGAAGGGCTGTGTTGGCTGAGAGGCAGAGGGGTGTTGTACCTGCTCCTTGGAGTATCTCTGGAGCTTCTGCAGTGCTGTGCTGGTTGTTGGAGGAAGGCTGGGGTGCAGGCACAGTGAGCTGTCTCATCCATGCTCCTGTGGTGGTTTTCTGTGTGCATTGTTCAGCATTAACATGAGATAATGCAATTATCCAGAATTGGACAGCCAGCAGGAGCTGGATGTCTTGCAGATGTTAGGAGTTATGTCTGTGGACCATTGCTGCTGCCCAGATGAGGCATGGGAACATGTTTTTACTCTGAATTGAGCCCTGGGAATACTGGAGTATTTCCAGTGGATTTGCTGGTCCCTCTCTTGCTCCTCATCTCTGCCACTAGCTGGAAAAAAAAAAAAAAAATCATTGATGCTTCATGGGGGAGGCAGTGTCTCAGTGGTGGGACAAAAAGATAGGCTGAGAAGTGCTCTAACACTCTTCTGGTCCCATCAATTGCAATTGATGCTGTGGTCCCATCCCTCAGAGGAGCTCATGGAGCTGAAAAATGCGGTGTGGTTAAAGAAAGTGGTGACCTTCCTGTTGCAAATCATCCTGGCTGGGCCTGACCACAACCCCCATGTTTGTTTCTTAGAAAAAGCTTTTTTAAAGTGCATATTATAAACCTTTAAAGTCTTTCTTAATCCTTCCCTCATTGTCCTATGTGTTTCTTGTGCTGAATGAGATGCAGCAGATGAAGCAATACTTTATTCATCAGTATCAGAACTGCATCATCCACAGGCTCTTACAAAATGCAGCTGGTGAAAATGGTCTTGAAGCTCCAGGCCTCTTTGTGGTGGGCTTGCTACCTTCACAGAAGAGCATTTAAAGCACAAACATAGCCCCTGAACACTGCAGAATGAGTGGGAAGGCTGGGGTCCCTTGTTGAGGAGTAGCTGTTGCCCAGTTTGGGGCAGCCTTTTGGAAGTGTCCATTGATTTCTCTGAAGGACATCCTCTCTCCTCTTGGTTAAGAACTGAGTGAAACCAGTTGGAAGTGAGTGGTGGTTCTCATTTGTAAAAAAATGGATTCACACTGCCTCAAGCAAGCTGGGCCATGTTGAAGAGGCATGAGACCAAGCTGGTGCCTTTGTGCCTGGGCAGCTCACTCAGTAACTTCTGAGTTACAGGGATAGGGATTTTTGGCCAGCACAGTGACCAGTGTCAGGACCTGTGATTCTCATCAGTGTGAATAAACTGGCTCTGTGTGAGGCCTTCTTCTTGTTAGCAGTATTCCCAAAAGTTGTTTTGTTGGATAACAGTGTCTGCATCTCCTCCTTTTTTATTTTTTTTCCAGAGACAAATCCATAGAACTGTGACTTGGCTTTGCTCTCAGGATGAGTATTTTCTTTTTTGAAATAACCACCTCAGGGAATGGGCCTGGTAAAAATGCAGCATAAAACAAGTGCATAAAACCTGTTATTGAACCAGTATACTTATCTGTAGTTCACAAAATGTCAAGTCAAGCCACAAGGTTTTATTAAGTATTCTGACTGTGTTTTGTTAGAATTACAAATATTAAATTTTCACAGGCTCTGGAACACATTGCCTCTTATTTGGGAACTACTTGAAGTAGTGCCTAGCCTTGGGTTTCATTTTGGTGAGTGAGCTTATATTTTCTCAGTTATTTGGTTTCATAAAGCAAACACTGCACTTCTCAGCAGGTAGATTCTTAATTTTTTTCTGCCCTGACTATTTTTTCTCATTTTCTTTTCTCCTGTCTGTCGGTTCTTCCAAGATACTGTATTTAATTTTTCCACTTCATTATTTCAAACATCAAATAGTGATTCATCTTAGCAGTGGCCTGTTCTGTGGACCACAATAGTTTGGGTAGAATAAAGAAAAAGGGCAAAAAAGGGAAGGGAAAAAGAGAAAGAGAAGACATTTCTGACACACTGAAATGGAAAGGAACCATCATTTAGTAACTTGAATTGCAAATATCTGTCATCAACCATATCAAACCTTCTGTTAAAAAGATAATGTTTGTTCTGTATGTAGTTTTACAGGGCTGTGGGTGCCCAGTCAAAGCAAGAGACCAATGCTAATGCAGAAATAGCTTGAATTCAAGCAGGCAGCACTTGTCCCTTTTATTTTAATCTGAAATGTTAACATCCTCCAGATGCTAGTCTGTTAAATAATAACAATTGTTATACGACAGTTAACAGTCGAGTAATTTTTTTTTGTCCTTCTTCACACAATGCTGTTCTTCTGCTCACTGAAAACTATTACAGTAAAGGATTATATGTATGCTTTTCCTTTTCTCTGCCTAAAGCTTTTTTTATTTTGCCAGGCTGGGTCCTGCTGAAACAGAGCAACCAATAAATCTGTATTGGGTTATATTACAGGTTGGTGTAATAAAAGGTTGGAGGAATGAATGAACAACTCTTGAAGCCACAGAAACTGTACTTGTGGCCAAAGAGCAGGCATTTCTAGCAGTGAATCCTACACAATTACAATCTGGACTAAATACACAAGGCCTGAGATGTTTGTTGCTAAGCAAAGCATGTTTAGATGGACTTGGCACAGGAATTGAGAGTCCGTGATCAAGACTGAGAATCCTGTGGCTCTGCCTGGCTCAGGGAGGGTGATTTTGCAGGAGGTGGGAAGGGATCTGCTTAGTTCCTAATAAGCAGTGACTTAGTTCCCCACTATCTGAAAATCCCCCTTCTGTCTCCTTCTTTAACCAGCACGCACAGTGCAAAGTCACAGCTGTGGAAGAAAGTGCAGGCGTGCTCCAGGCTCGACTGGGGATTTACCCAAACTCTTTGAGGAGCTGAAGTGCAAAAGACTCACATGTCTCTTCCAGTTCTTAATTCCTGTGATGACAGTGACTAAGGAAAGGTTTTGGTTTCATCTAGACATGACCCAAATCATAAAGCCAAGCCTGGTGTTAAGGGCTGGTGGGTAGAAATTGCACTGTCACGACAGCTGGCATTTGTTGTGCCAAGCATTGAATTTATGGGAAATGACATGGAGATGAGGAAGGAACCTGTGCTCTGGGTCATCTCTTTCACAAGGCCCACTTGAGGAGTTTTATTAACTGGTGTTTCTGGATACTCTGCACTACCTGTGGTGTGAGGGTCTGCCCAGGGATCCTGCCACAGCAGTTGTCCTGAGGGAGCTGGTGGGAGGAGAGGAGACCCTCAAGAGTAGGAAAATGGTGCCAAAACAGTGTGAATAAACAGTCTTTCAAAAGTAGGTTTAATAGAAGAAAGCATAGAAGTTTGAAATTTATGTTGTAAAAAGTGAATGTGATAAGGGACGAATTCTTACTAAGTGGAGACTAGTAGTCTCTGAGGTTGGTGGTCCCATTCTTAGAAAACCAATTATTTGATAATAACATCAACAAAATCAACTTTCCTCAACTTACTGCCCCATGTACCCCTCAGTACAAGCTCCCAGTTTGTGCTCCAAATTTCCTATCTCCTTCACTGGCTACATCCCCTATTCTTTTTTGCAGAGGACACAGTGCCAGGCTGTAGTTGCTTCTGCATGAGCTGGGAGCTGCTTAGGCATCCCAGTAGCTTCCTTGGGACTGCTGGATACCTAGAGCTGGATCTATTTCCAGCTGCTTTCCTTATCCAGAGGAATCCATCTCATCTCTTTGCAGGACCAGCTCACCTTGTAGCCTCTCGAGTGTCACGATCAGCTTTACAACGTGCTGTCAGACCCTTCAAGGGAATGTTCTGACCCAAACTGCGCTGTGTATTTGCAAAGTTTATTTTTCAGGAGGATGAAAAGGAGTAATCATTTTTCCTAGGCCACTTCTTGGGAAGGGTAAGAAAAGGAAGGTTGCTCAGTGAGGATCCATTAACACCGTTACGGCTGTCAGACAGTGAAGCACAGGAGGTAAAAGTCCATTCTTCTCCCTTCCCGGTCCTGTGATTTAAAATGTTTGAAGGTGCACTTCAGAAGCTGGGGAAGTAAAAGCCCCCAGTTGTGCCTGGAAGCTCTCCAAAGGCCGTGGCAAGCGGAGGGGCTGTGGAGTGTTAATACAGTCCATCATTTGGTAACGAGCCCGATGTTCTTGTACGAGCCGTGTCAGGCTGGTGTCTGCACGCTGTCTTTGCTGATCACAGTAATCGGGTCATAAGAGAGGGAGAAGTAATAGCACGTCTCTTAGCAACCAGCCCCAGGAGAAAGAGAAAATTACTCAAACAGACTATCCAGCCAGGGAAGTAGAAAGATGAAATTTTCTGAAAGTCTGTTGGAAAGTGCTCAGGGACATAATTCTTTTATGTGTGAGATCCTTACAGGCTGGATCCAATGGTATCAGATGCTATTTTTTTTTCTTTGTTGTCTTTCTGGTAAACTTTTATTTTTAATTGGCCTCAGAAAATAAAAAAGGGGGGAGATCCCTGTGAAACAGACACATTTTGAAAACATAAGGGACAGATTTTTGTATTTTTGACAATGCCAAGGAGAAGGGAGGGAGGGGAGGTCAGTATGTCTCAGCAGGAGACAAGGGGAGCATCTTATCTCTCCACGAGTGCTTTGAATGCTTCCCATGTCAGTGTGAGCCAAAGCATGTTGCTGTATCTGCCAACGCTGCAGTGGCATGTGCAAAACAAACTTGTTGGGTCTCCATTGCATTGCACAGGGTGTCATGTCTCATGAGTGTCACAGACTGTGAGCTGTGATGATTGACAGCCTGGCAGAGAGCTGGACCTGACCTGCCCTCCCAGTGACCGTGCTGGGAGAGCAGGTACTGCCTGGGCTCCTGCCAGCAGCCTTTTTCTCATTATCCTGGTGTTTTGTCCTCATCTAAGCTACTGTGTAAGATGTAGGGAAAAGTCTCTGAGGCCTTCTCAAAGACCATTTGGCCAATGTTGGCCCCAGGTCTCCGAGAAAGGGCCATGGTGGGAGCAGTCTGGAAGTTGTAGTAATAAATTGAAGTATTTGCAGCTTGTGTATGGGATGAGGACAAGTTTGTGTGCTTGTAACTTATACTTCAAAAATTTTATTTTTCATTCCAAAAGTTGTGCTGCTGTGGTCAGCTGGTCTGCATCCTCTCCAATGGTGTATGCTGGCTGCTTAGGGAAGGGGATCAAGCCTGGCATGGTCTGCCCACCCTTGCCAAGCAAGAGCATAAATCTGTGTGTGTTTAATGGAAAGAAAAGGAAATACTCTAAAATGGTTGTGAGTACCCAGATTTGTGGTTGCATCCTTAAAACTATTGCAGAGACAAAATCTTTCTGAAAGATTGGCTTAGTCCCTGACTTTGAGGAGAGATAAGGGTACTGTTGAATGTGTGGAGGGGAACAGGCACTGATCCAGCTACTAGTTTGTGCCCTTCTTTTGTGTGCTCTGTGATACCAGGGCACTTCTAGTTTGTGCAGGGAGACCAGTTCACTTCTGCAGGTGATAGTTTGACTATCAGTGACAGATCTACTTGAAGATCCATATGGTTTGCTGAAGGGTACTGCCATCCCCCCAAATTGGGATCCTGGACAGTTGGGTTCAGGTTGATCTGGACTGCTGTGGTTGAGTTGTTGTTGGTACCTGGGTTTATTCAAGTCTTGCTGAAGTTTTTGGAGACTAGGCTGATTTCAGTGTCTTATCCTGGAAATAATCTGTAGAAGAGAGGAGAAAAGCCCCAACCTTGCAGCTGTACAGAATGAGTATCTTAGGAGCAACATCTACTACTATCAAAGAAAACTGTGATAAGGAACACTATTAATTGTGACTTCTTCCGAGAAAATTATAGAGGCTGCTGCTTTGCTGTCTTTTCATAAAGAAAAAAGATGTTTTTCCTTAAAAGTTTAGTAACTGAAGACTTTCCTTGCTATTTTTGTGAGTACCAGTAAGTGAAGTTTCCTGGAAATTTTCCCCCAACTCTATAAATACCACCCCAGGGCTTACAGAAGTGACTCAGTTTGGGAAGTCAACACCATGCACTTCCTCAGCACAACCTGGCAGCCCCCCAGCCAGAGCACTCAACTTCTGCAAAACTGCTAATTGGTTGTTAATCTGCAGTACAATTGGGCTTCTTCTTGAAAACTGAATTCCTGTTGCTCGTTCTGACCCTCCTGTCATGTTAGAGATGATGGCACAGGGGGCAGAAGAGGCTGAAGCACAGTTTGAGTCTGGAAAGCTGTAATTGGTATTTTGAGGTGCCACCTTTCCTCTGGATAACAAGCTCATCGAATGACCCCAGCTGACAGATAGATGAAATGCTCCTAATTGCCATATCTCACTGTCCTGGGACCAAGATTATCTCACAGACCTTTCTTTTGTAATTGGGTCCTTTCTTCCTTCCCATTACACTTTTGACATCACGTTTGTACCAACCGGGCACAAATAGAGCCATTTGTAATTCTTTGTGTGCTGCCCAAGGAGAAATAGAACCTGGCTTATGAATTAATTCTGCAGGCATGGGGGTAAAATTACGCTGGGAGCTCAGGTCTGACACAGCTGTCTTACGTAAAAATCAATTTATAAAGACAAGAGGCAATGCATGAGGGAAGTGTGAGTTGGGTAAAATCACAGCTGTCTGCATCTCCACTGGTATCAGCATGGATGGGATACCATGCAGTCCTACCAGACCACGCATGAAGCATTGCAGTATCTTCCTCCTCTTCTGCTTGGTCTGTTCAATGCCTTAGTTTTGAATTAAATTCACAGTTGTTAACCCATCCCTGCCCACAGAGATCCTGCAGAATCTGATACTGTAACCCTTTTCTACAGCCAAAATAATCAGTTGGGTTTGTCACAGGAGATGACTTGCCGGATTTCTCTTGGTGTGTCAGGCGCTCAGCCTGTGTGTGTGTGTAAAAATGGGACACTGGCCCTCAAGAGGGAGAGATGACCTTGTGGCAGCAGGATGGGGATGGGCTGGTGGATCCCTGCCTGCCAGATCTCGAGGCTTTGTTCAATTGTTTACATCCCTTATTAGGGTCAAGAGTCTTTCAGACTTAGCTGCACGAATGAGTGGTTTGGCTGAACCTGAAAACTCAGGATATTTAAAACATTTCTCCATGCCAGTAAATCATACTTATTGGATAGACAGAAAATACTTTAAATTTAGCTAATCCAACACAAGGGATGTGATGCATGACCGCAGCTGAGATATTTCCTGCAAACAGAGTTGGACTTTTTAAACAAGGAATCTCCCAATCACTCTTGATTCCATTCTGAGTATATGGTGTTTTCCTGAGGTATCATGGAGACAAGCTAATGGAGGGTCCATTTGCCTTTTTATGTTTTCTCATGTGGGAAGACCATTATAATATTCCTGTTTCTGGTGCACATTTAGCACTGCCTCTTTGCATCCAAAAGTGCTCTGGGTAATGATCCCTTTTGCCTCAGTGAGAATGTGTTTTGTAACTGCAGTAGGGAAACAAATAAAAAAGAAATAAAGTATCAGGGTGACTATTTTGGGAGATGAGCTTTCCCTTGGTATGTTGATTTTCCAAAGAGATATGGCACATCCAGTACCTCGTGTAAGTTGACCATCCAGCATGGCATGGGACTCTGGAGCAGGAATATTCCATTTTAAGACTCTGTTGGGCAAGACATGGGCTCATGTTTGATCAATGTTGCCAACTATTTGAAGTGCTGTGAATTCGACCTGTGAAACTGGAGGCGGAGGTGACACAAGTAGGAGAATCTGGACCTAAATGTCAGGGCCTAAAGGTCACTTTTCATCAGAGCAAAGTGCAGTTGTCACCACAAATGTGGGGCTGCAGGAAGGGCATTGTGAGGCTCCCTGTCTATTTGATCTACTGCTACTTGACCAAATATGCTTAGTTTACACTAAGTCCAGAGGGTTGTTCTTTTTTTTTTTCTTAAAAACCTGTCTAGTAAATGTGGTTCTGATCTTAGGACTGAAATTCCCCTTTTTTGGCTTTTTCTTTGGCTTTTTTTTTCTCCATGTGGTCTAAGATCTGTGAAGAAGTTTCTGGGCATTTGGACAGTGACTGAGATGAAACTGAAATCAGAGCTGTCTCTTGTAGCAGTTCTGGCTCTGTCATGCCCAGAGTAATGAAAGCTCTTTATGAGACAAGCTGGAAGACTCATGAGGCATGAGAAGGAACAGGAAAATGCATCTTATTTCTCTAAGCATTTAATTGCGAAATCTTTTCACTACTTATTAAAATGATTAGTCAAGACTATTGGAAGGCAGTGAATGTCTATTTGTGGGAACTAGGGAAGGTTTGATCGTGTCAGATTTCTTACCTCCTTGTTTTCCTTCTCTACTGCAAACGGTAAATGATTAAAATGAGGGCGTGTTTTGAAAAGAAGATTTCTAAAGAGAGCTTGGAGGATTCTGTCCTTGTTTGTTCATTATGTTGTATGGAATAATCACCATTTGCAAGTGGCCAAGAAACAACAAAGCATTTGTTTGCTGCTCCCAATGCTTTAGCGTGCTGTTTGGGAATGGAATCTTGGTTTTGTCTGGTTGTCCCTCATTCAGTGGTACTGCAGGGCAGTACATTTCCCTCTGACACTTGCACAGCCCAGTTGCTGCTTGGTTAGGTCAGGGATGGCTCCTCTGAGAGACTTTGTACAGAGGAAGACCCAAGGCCAGATACTTCTTGTCAGTGGTGGCCCGCTAGAACTGAGAAAAGGCACAGCCTGCAAGGAAATAAAACACTTTTAGCTTTAGTGCCAACAGTTCCAGTTTTTATTGGGAGTAATCTGCACCGGGACACAAATGTGTTTACTGTGAAAATGTCAGTTTTACATCACCATATCGATGCACTCTTTAAATATTTGTTGGAAAACAGGAGGATGGAGTTTTCTGTCTTTGATTAAATATTTTCCTGTTAAAGTTTGGAAGCTGTGTCCCGGGGGGCTTATTCACATCCTGTACTTCAGCTGTGGGCTGATCTTCCTGGGCACAGGGTTTGTTTCATGGTTGGCTGGCATGTGGAGATGAAGGACTGCTGGAGTCTCAGTAGGAGCTGTGTGTTTCTAGGTCTCATGAGTTAGCAAGAGGAGTAAAGCTGGAAGCACTGCATTATCTTCATGTCACCCTACTGACATCAGTGAATGTCACTGATCACAATTTCGTCACTTCCTAGACACTCTGTGTGTGCTGGTAATGTTAAGAAGGCATCTTAAGCCCAAAGGGTGTCCTTACTGAGCTGTTCAGATCTTAGGATCAGGAGCATGGTGCTGTCAGTGCAGGTGGGCTGGTGGATTTGTATGGGGCAGCTGCACAAAGCCTTCCCTGGGGGCTTGGGATGTTGATTTGAACACAGTGGAGAAACCTGATCCATTTCTCATCATCTTGGTGTGTTCTTCATGGACATTGGTACCTGATGAACAGGCATTGCCTCTCAGACCCCATTGACACGTCATCTGTTGCCTGTTGTCTCATAAATCTCCCTGTGAAGCTCTAAGTAAACACCCCTGGGTGGAATCAGCAGGTCATTTTTGTGGTATTTCTTGTCAACTAAACAATAATTCATTAAAAATTTAATGATTCTTTTGCTCTGGAGAGGAAAAAAGAGAGCTGGCGCCTGGCTTTCAAGTTTCTGTCTTGTATTGTTTGGTGATTTTTGTTTTATTTTGGAGATCTTTTTATATTTTATTTTGAAGGAAATCAAGTTGATAAACTAAAAGAAAGCCATCTTATTACAAAAAGCTTGAGTGCTTCTGAGAACATTTAAAACAAGGATGACTAGAAATGACCTTTCCATCCTGAAGCGAACTTTGAGTGTATTCTCCCTTTGGCATTTCTAATGATAGACTTTCCATCTGGTCTTTGCTTAAAAGCTAAGATGCAGCTTGGGTTTTTTCCACATAAAAACTGTACATACTCTAAAATTAATCCTCTTGATCATTTCACTTCAGGGAGAGGAGTGTAGAAACACTGGGAATATTTGCTTATTTTTAGCAACTCCAGTCCTCCTGAGAGCAGATTCCTTTTGTCCCAAATAAAGTGGATTCTGATTTGAGGGAACCATGGATTTCCCTCTGCTTAAATCTGGGGAGATTATACCCTCTAGAGGAGATTTTTAATGAAAATTGAAGATATGTCAGTGGCTCTGGTGGGATCTGAATCAGTGGGGAGGGATTTGTGGTTACTTTAGCTACCCTGGGCAATACTGTCATTTCGAACGCTGAGAATTCCCTCCTCCCAGTTTCCCATAGTGATTTCCCAGAGCTGAATGTACAAGAGGGAAATCCTAGCAAAATGAATGCTTCAGGGAAGAACTGGGGATCTCCTGAGAGCTACCACTGCAACCATTTAGCCTCATTTCAGCAGAATCTTTGGGGAAAGTACATAAACCAATCCTTTTGCTTAGTAAAGCATTCCAGCAAATGCCTAATTTGATACATGCTTTGTGAAGGCCTGTGGGACATAACATTTAAGAATGCACTTGAACTTAAGAGTGTAACTGAGCCCCTGCTGCATGCAAGCACGTGTGTGCAGGACGGGAATGTTTCTCTGGATCACATGTAGGAACATCAGACAGCAGATTTTTTGATTTTTTTTAAATTATAATTTTTCTTCCCTGTAATGCTGATTGTCACTGAATCTGTTTCTTCTCTCTCTGGTGTTTTGTTTGTTTGTTTGTTTTATTTTTGGTTTGTCTTGTTTTGTTTTGTTTTTTGCTTTTTTGTTGGGGCTTGGGGTTTTTTTGGTTGTTTGGTTGGGTTTTTTTCCTTTTCATCCTTCTATTCAATGAAATGCTACAAAAATACACGTAGGTGGGAGATTACTGGTGAGCCATCCATTCCTCAAAACGTTTTTCTGGTGGGAGCAGCCAAAAGTAAGTCTGTTAGCAAAGTCACATTTCTATCAGCACTGCATATGTGGCGTGCATAGAAAACAGATTTTCTGAGCATCAAGAAGGCTGCAGAACAGCAGATGTACTTTGGGGCTTTTGGCAGGTAGATACTCTGCTGAGGGTATTGGCATTTTTGCTGCAGGTTCTTCTGGTGACCAACTTTATTAAAACAATGGGAGGGAGAAAGGATGTTACAGATAATGGAAGAGAACAATTCTGGCACACGTAGCTTCCTCTTCATAAAGCTGTTTTTCCCTTGAGGCAATATATCTTGCGTCTTATGGGAAGGAAATCTTACAATATAAAAGGAAGTCTGAACTGCTTACCAGTGAATTTAGAAGCGTAGCAGTTGGATTCCTTTCATGAAGAGATAATATGGGGCCTGTTCCAGTATATTAGGGAAGCTTTTTTTAAGATGCTTCTCCAAAAATAGGAGGACTCTGGGAATCACTTCTTTAAAATAATATTTGTGGGTGGCTTATGTTAATATTCCCAGAACCTTAGGGGATGTGTGCTCAGCATAACGAAGGTGTTCAGAGAGCAAAAACAGCAGCAGTTGGGTATCTTTTTCCTGGGCTGCAGGGCAGGACAGGGCAGGGGAAGATGTCTTTGTGTTCCTGGGGATGCCTCTGACGTGGGCTGGAGCGGTCCGAGGGCTGTCCTCGCTTCGCTCTCCTGCAGCAGCTCCTGAGGGGCTGTTCTGCCTCCAAGAATAGCTGGCACATGGCAGTGCTCTAATTAGGCTTGTTTTCCTGCTGTGTCTCCTGCACTGGGAATGACGTGCCTGCTGCCAGCCCTGCTGCCCAGAGGATGCCCCTCTCCCAGCTTGGCTCCACGGCTGCTGCCGAGTTACAGCTCCCCACAGCACCACGGCAAAAAGCTGGGTCCCTACAAAGGTTTGCAACTTTTTAGCCTCACCCCACTGCTCTTCTGTCTTCCCATTCTCCACAGTTAAGGATAAGTCATGGAGAGGCAGAGAGGGGAAGAAAGCAGAGTTGATTTTCTGTGAGTAGCACAAAAGGTGAAGTGCAGGTAACTTCAGTAGATGTAGCCAAGTGAGGGTATTTTATACAGACCTTAGCAAACTGAAAACAGTAAACAAAAAAAAAAAGGGGGGGGGAAAAGTGTCTAGAATCCTTCCAAAGAATTTCTGCAGAGTACATAATTGAAGGGGATTTTTTTGATAAAGGCTAAATTGTGTATGGGCATGAAAAATTCATCAGGGAATTTAAACCATTTCCAAACCACATAAAACATTAAACATTTCAAGCTCAGGAGTTGCTTGAATATGGCGTGCATCATCCCAAGCTTTAAGCAGTCATCTGATTTTTCTCTTGCAAATGTTAAATATATAGTAAATGAGAGCCAAAGTAGGTTTTATTTGCTTTCTCATGATGACTGTGGAGCCTTGAAAGGTTTTGCTGCCTGACCTGAAACACACCTTTGTTTACCTCTCTTGGCTAGATGAGTTAGATGCAGCTAGATGAGCTGCAGCATTTTGAAGAATGAGGGGAGCAGATATCAATGCTGCAGTCACAGTGTCCCATTCTGTGCTCGTGATCAGCTCCAGCCTTGTTCTTTTGTATGAGTGTGTCTCAAACTAGCCTTTTAAATCCAATGGAATTAAGAATTTTAATCAATCAAGATGCTAATCACCATGACATGATGGGATATGTATCGCCTGATAAGGATATGGAGTTAATCTCGTCTTGTGAAAGCAGAGAGTCCTGTTCTTTAAAAGATCATCAACATCCATGTGTAGGTTTTATCCAGATGTATTACTGGATTTTAAAGCTAGGTCATGCCTGTATTTTTAAATGCAAAATTTGTCCTTTGTGTAGTAATATAAATAGTGGCCAATTTCAAAACATTTTCAGATGCATTCTCAATTGCTTCTCGTTTTTTTGACAGCCCAGGTGCCTGAAAGTACCATGTTTTCTCCTTAAATAAAATTGTTACTCAGTTGAGTGTCTTTCATCAGGGAAATCTGACTGTCATTGTTTAAATCCTCTAGGAATGAGCTTTGCTTTTGCATAAAGCAGTCACCTTGGATGACTGCGTGCAGCAAGTCATGCATTACAAAATTGCAGTGTGAGTTTTCAGAACCTGCTTCTCTTGGGTTTCATGTAAACACCAAAGGAGGGTGTTTCTGCTCTTCTCTAGGAGAACACTCAGGCCATGACTCAAGTTTGTCTCACTATGCTGAAGATGGTCATAGAATCATATCACAGAATCATCAAATGGTTTGGGTTGGAAGGGACATTAAAGATCATCTAATTCCTCCTCCTCTGCCGTGGGCAGGGACACCTTCCACTATCCCAGGTTGCTCAAAGCCCTATCCAACCTGGCCTGGAACATTTCCAGGGATAAGGAGTTTACAAACTCTGGGCAAGTTGTGTCAGTGCTTCACCCTCACAGAAAATAATTTCCTCCATATATCAAAGGCAAACATAATCTGAGTTTGAAGCCATTCCCCCTTGTCATACCACTACATGCCCCTGTGAAAAGTCCCTCCCCAGCCTTCCTGTAGGCCTCCTTTAGGGACTGTAAGGTGTTCTTAGCTCTCCCTGGAGCCTTCTCTTCTCCAGGCTGAACAATCTTCATAGGAAGATATGCCAGCCCTCTGACCATCCTCTGAGAAAACTCCACACCCTTAAATATCTGTGTGCACCCTTGCCAGGGCAGCAAGTGTGCTTTCCCCTTGTTACACTGTAGGAACACCACATTGGAAAGCAGCATCACGACCTTCCCATTGCTTCACTTGGGACTGGAAAAAGGCAAAAGAGTAATTGTGGTCCACAGCTCTGGGGCACTGCTTAGGTGGTGGGGGAGATGCTTCTGTCTTTGCTGTGATCCAGGAAGAAGATAGAGATGTTGGCTAGAAAATTCTCAGAGCTGATAGGCAACTCTAAGTGACATAGGCTTCATGATTCATCATAAAGCCTCAGCATGCCAGGAATTTCTGTGCATTAAAATATTTTCCAAGCAGTGAACCTACTTGGTGTCTCTCTGGCTGTTTGCACTTGCTGGTAATGTCAACTTGGAAGTCATTCTTCCTGCATCATCTTCTGCCTGCTACTCTTCCCATCTCACTGATGAAGGAATTCTTGTTAGGTGGTGAGATGGATCATCACCTCTTGTGGTTTGCTGCTAAGCTCTCTCTCCTTGCCCTCCAGTGCTCCAGGCACGTGCTTGTGGAAGCACAATGAGTTGTGTGTGTGACTGTGGATAACCACTGCCCATCACCACAGGCATCAGCAGTCCTTCAAGTGTGACAGAGGCTTTTGTCATCAGAGAAGATTTATCCTCTTCTCTTCCTCCCTGAGCACACACTCAAACGGTATATCCATATTAATTGTTTTCTGAGAGGTTATTAATATTGGAGTGGGGATTTAGAATGAAGATCAATCATTAATCTGAAAAGGATAGATTTGCAATCTCCTGTAGCAAAGCTGGAAAAGAAGTTAGAACAAAAGAAAATCAAGAGTGGTTCCCCACCTAGCCTAATTTAATTTTTTGTTTAGCTAAAATTGTCCAAGTAACAGTTCTGAGGGAAAAGCAAACCTCAGACTGAAGATTTCCAAAGTCCAACCTAGAAACCATAGCAGTATGTTACTACAATTTGTTACCATTTTTTTCCACAACATTTTATTTTAAGAATAAAATCTCTGGCTTTTCAAGCAAAACCACAATCTTAGCAGAGGATTTTAATTTTCTTCCGCATTGTTCCTTTTAACAACATCCACAAGTATTTCAGTAATTTGTTTTCTGTCGGTTAAAAAGAAAGAATTTAATTCAGTGTGGGAGTGATCTCTCCCAGGTTTCTCTACACCAAATAGCTGACCCTGCTTTAGGTGTGGTGTGTTTCATGGCAAGGGCACCCTCTCAGTTGCTCTGGGCTAATGCCAGACCCTAATACTTTTTCTCTGGAAGGGAGGCACCACATGCTGAGCAGAGTTACAGCAGAACTGCTGGTTTGATTGACTGCTCTCTCAGAATGGTCAGAAGGTTAAAATGTGTGCTTGGGTAACTCCAATGTCATGGCCATTCCTGCTGGGAGTGCAAGGTGGGAGCCACGTTCCCCCCAAAACCAGCATGAGTTCCATGCTGCCACTGTTTATCCCTGCTTGTATTCCAAGGATAGGCAGTCTGCCTGGGTCACTCCAGGGAGTGAATTCTGTTATCATCAGTGCCCTGAATGGGAATAGGATTCTCATCCTTGGGAAGTCCTTTTTGTCCTTCTGTTTTCACCTCTTCCTTGCTCGTTTTAAGGTGCCCCTGATGCAAAATGCTTTCTCTCCTCATTTCCCCCAGTCACTAGTGCAACGGAGTGGGGAAAAGACAGAAGAATGGGGTGGTTCTTGGTAGGACATTTTGTGGAATATGGAAAAATACATGTAGCTACTTGTCTAAAAGGTCATTTTAACATGTTTTTTCCTAGCCAGTTACTTTGTTGAATTATGCAAAAGTGTAAATTTTAAAGCATTTCTGCTCGCAATGTGGCAATAACTGCAAGTATAAGTGTGTATAATAACTTTGATGTGCTGGAAAATGCTCTTTGGTACAGAAAGCTTGTGAATCAGTGTTTTAGGGTACAATTAATCTCAAAGAAGAGAAAGTCTGCATCATTTTTTTTTTCTCTACTTTCTCTGTTATCACAAAGTACAGTAGAGAGGATATAGAGCACCTCCAGGTAGCACCTCCTACCCAGGGAAAGATACAACCCTCCTTCTTTTTAATTTTCTTTTGATTTTAATCCTGATTTTGTTCCATGTTCTAGCCAGATCACAGGGGATATTTCTTGTAGCTATCAGAAAAAGGAACTAAACCACCACCACTCCCTATAAATGTATATTTCTATACATTTATATGTGGAGCTAGAATCATAGAATTGTTTAGGTTGGAAAAGATCATCAAGTCCAGCCATTAATCTAACACTGTCAAGTCTATCACTGTAATTTGGATATGATGTATTGCTATTTATTTTGAAAAAAAGATAGAGGTGAATTCTATGTATCTAACATTTAATTTTATTTTGAATTATCTTCAGGGATTAAGGATGTAATTTACTATTCAAGTGTTATATCAGTGAATTAGAAGGGAATTAGTTTTATAGCAGAAATAAAATCTAGATGCTTTTCTGCTCCCCAGTAGCACTGACAAACTACAGTGGAAGGAAGAAAGCCAGTGCTGTTTGTATTGGTGTAAACAGTGAACTGAGATACATTTGATGAAGACCCATTTTGCTTTCATCTTCCAAGTCTGGATGTTTGTAAGTGTGACATAGGGAGGGGTGGCAAAGAGGACGGGAGGACCCAGAGGATGAGTGACCCAGTTTGAAAACGAGTCCATGGGGATTTGTTTGAACAGCTCATCTGAGCACTGCACTTGCCTTTCCCCCCGTGGTTTGGCTCCAGTCTCTCAAACCAGGAGCAGAAGACTCAGTCAAGAGAACACCTTGAAGTGAGGTTGACCCCCTCCTGCAGGAATGGTCTCCTTGTGGCAGTGGGTTTTGTTGTCCCTCTCCCTTGCATGCTGGGCAAAGAGAATGGATCCAGTCCTTCCAGATGTTCTGCAGCACAGGCCACTGCTGACTGAGGCTCGAGCCAAGGCTGCAGCACGTGGGTTTCCTCTGACTGCTCAGATTGCAACTCACCCCCAAATGGGAAAACAATACAAAAACAGGCATAGACAAAGATAAATCCAACACTGCTTAAACATGTTGGCTGCAGCTTGCAAAACCTGAGGAAGTTCCTTGGAAGAGCTCTGAGAGATGGATTTTTTTGTGATCTGTGCAATGTTTTGTATTTCATCACTAGGGAACAGAGAGGGTTTGGTTGAAGATAAGATAGGTTATGTCTAAAGGACATGGTCCCCATCTTCCCTGTCTGCTGCCTCAAGGGAGAAGGCTGACCAAATAAACAGATTCACTTTCACTGTGCTTTGCAACAGCAGCCAGGGAGATGAGGTCCTAATCCAGTGGCATAGTTCATTTTTTTCAACTCCTTCACAACAGCCCTCTTTAGTAAATTAATGCATATGTCAACTCTTGTCAGAAGCTCTTAGCAATGAACAAATGAGTTCAACACCATAATCTAATAAACAAATAGATAACCTGTTCCAGTTTGTTCTGAGTGAGGCGGTGTTTCCCTTGTTGAGTTGTTTCATGGACCCTTCACTCTCAGAGGAGAAGGATGCTATGTGGGAATGTAGCCCATTTCCTCTCCAGGACAGGGTTTTCTCTTCTGACTTAGATGCCCTGATTTTCACTTGTTTACATGGAAATCTCTCCCTCTTAGCAGGCTGTTTTCTGTCACTTTTTAAAAAAAATCATTCAGAACTACTTTTGTCCCCATTATTGGATCTGAGCAGCTGCAGCTGAAAGTGAGATGTCATTGTTCTAATTGCTGCACAAGTAAGATGAACTTCATGCTCACTTCTACAGGTAAACACTGCAGAGTAGGCAAAGAAGAGCTTTTCATGCTGGTGGACAGAGACAGTGTGGTTAAGTGACATTCCCAACATCCTAAAAGAAGACTATGACAGGGAAGAGTGCTTAGAGCTTTTCTGTTAATCATACGGTTCTTCTTCTGCCTTCTATTTAAGCACAGATTTTTATTGACGTTTTAAAGTTCCATGGACTGTTTCTTGCACCAGTTCAACTTTAGTCCTTCTCTAAGCTTTAGTAAAGGACTCTTGTGTTTTCTGTGAGTCGTATCTGTGGCAGAGAGGTTGGTGTTGGCATTAGATGGGGTGCAGTGCCCCTCAGCTGTATGGAGAAATAAGCTAAAGATCAAAGTGCAGCCTTCTGTCAATGGCTTTGTGCTTTGTGTGTTGTAAGCCTGATGTGTAGGAAGCTCAGCTGTGCATGTGGGAGGACAATCCAGCACAGGGTTGTACCTGCCTGCCCCTCCCTGCCACCACTGGGGCTGCAGGAGCATAGGCTGGGATTTGCTAGGAAGGATAGCACTTGGTGTCTACAGCCACCAGCTGAATGGAAACGAAGTCTCATCAAAAAGCCCCATTGTTTTCACAATAAGGGGCATCCACTGTGGTGAAGCAGCTGAGATTTTGCATAATTTGGGGAACTGAACCCTTATCTCCTACCCTCGTGCTAATTACTGCCTTGGGGTGTTTGGAGAGGGAGGTCAGCAAGTTCTGAGTGAATGCTGGGGGTGGAGGGGATTTCCTGCATTGGTGACCAGAGCTGGAGTGACAGCTCTGTGTACAGGACACTAAAGACAGTGTCTGTTTGTACTAAATTAATTTGCTCATTAAAAGCTGCATCACTTGCAGTGAGCATGCACGATGTGGCATGCCAGTGCTGCTTCTTTTAACAGTCACAAATTTGTGGGCATCAACTTGCAAGGGGTCCAGCTCCAGTCCCACTGGCTATGCCTGAGTGGTGGTAAAACCCAGTTAGCTCTTGAGAGGGAGTAAAAAATGGCTTTTGAACTGCTGCCTCAGCTCAGACCTGAGTGTCGAAGCAGCCAGCGCTGGCACTCTCCCACGTGGCTCCTCTGTCCCCACCAGAGTCTCATCTGCTTCTCCTGAAAGCTTTAGTACCTTATTCTGGCTCTGGTAACGCTGGAAGAAGTCCAGAGCGATTCCAGCAGAGCTATTTTGGATTTGTATTTGCAGGAGGAATTGTACCTAGAGGTTTTAAGTTAATCGCATGGTCATTTTTCCTCTGTATATTTAACCACTGAGGTTAATTAACATTTCAAAGTTTCACAGGCTGCTTCTTCCATTATCTCAGCCAGCTGTGGTGAAAGGCAGTGTGGCAAGAGGGTGGTAGTCTGACTGGAGTTGTGCAGATAGGAAAATTGCTGGGAATTGTTTCCAGTGAATCCCAGGGGTTTAAATACTTGAATGGCAGCAGGGTGAAGGTGGAGGTGAGGATGTGTAAGATGCCATGGTACACGTTTCCTATTGACTTTCCATGTAGTAAACAAAATTACCAGATGATTATTGGCATGTGGTGGGTTTGGTTTGTTTTTGTTTTGTTTTTTTTTAATTTAAAGAGAATATTTTAAGCAGGACTGCGATTCATAGTCCTGAACTGTAGGGGACTAATGTTCCTGTTCTCCAGCTGGGAGAAACTAATTCAACATCTTGTGTTGTAAACACTCACTCATTTTAACTGATTACACCTCCAATGTTCCTCAAATCACTAAAATTACTAATTGCTATTCCTTACACATCAGAGAGTGAATCCTGAATAATTAACCCCAAATAAAATTAGATGAATTGGCCCTTTTAATTAGAATCCCTGCTGCTGTTTGTTCTGAGCTTCCTTTTCTTACTGTTAAGAGACTTTTAGAATGATTAAAACTGTTTAAGACTTAAACAGCCAGTGACCTTTTAATACAATGTAAATCCATAAAAGCAATATTTCAGCTAGCAGGTGGTGAAGTAAATTTTCAGTGCAACTACCTGACAGACTCAGTATTCCTTTTTTGAATGCTGAGGATGAAATTAGCCAGTGTGGGTTTCTTTTTTTTTTTCCTCCTCATGGTTATTAATACAGTAGCTGATTAGCACAAGTAGTTCAAATGGTAGGATTAGTGATTGGTAAGAGTAGTAATTTAAACAGTGCTTTGGGTTGTTGGAGCTGCTTTATTTTGGGAATCACAGGCCAATGTGGGATATTTAGGTGGATTGTGGAGGTGGTGTGTCATCATGCAACAGCTTCCCCTGCACTGACGTGGTGTCAGTGACTCCTCACAACATGGTTGGGGCCAAAACATGATTTTAATTGTGTGTTTTCCTTGCCTAGTGATGTGTGTTAAGTACAGATGCTACAGGAAAATGTTCACTTTGGGAAACTTAGTAAGATGTATGTTCACACCTAGGAGGCACCAGGTCACACCTAGCTGAAGTTTTCACCACATAGTAGCACTGTGATACTCTGCAGGCTCCTGTAATGGTCACTGTGGAATACAGGTTCATGGTAGCCTCCATCAACAGGATTTTAGCCTAGTGCTCAATGAAATAGGGTTTAAATGTAAATCTTAATTGTTTCAATGTAGAAAGCTTTGGCTTTCTGCAGTAGAAGGTAAATACTTGACCAAGCAGTGCCTCTGTCTGCTCAGTACTTTGCCAAATGGAGTCTGTCTGGATCACAATGGAAGCACATAAGTGGGGGTTCTCTCCATCGCTGTCCTTAGTCTGGTCTCTGAGTCAGGGCTGAACTGTGTCTCTCAGGTGATTCAAACTGATTCTGAACCAGCTTCAGAATCAGAAATTATCAAGATGACAATCAGAAAGGGTTATATTTGCTTGGAATGAGAAAATTGAAATCAGCATCTGACATATAGTCCTCAGATGTCAGCCAGAGATCTGGGAAGACCAGTGTAAGCCCAGTTTTTTTGTTTAATAGGTTTCATTAACTTACTGTTACTGTGAAAAATATAGTGTTTTGCTTTTTCATGTTTCTCTGTGCTTTTCCCCCAAAGAGTCTTTTTTACTGAACATGTGAGCCCTTCTTTGAGTCTAGAAGTTTCAAAGCTGCAAATCTTGATGTCTAAACAACTTTGTCTGTCAAGGGGGGAAGGCAATTACTGTGCTACAATTCATTTGTTGGCTGGCAGATACATCTCCTGAAAACAAAGACTTGAGACATGAGCCTGATCCAGCAAAAAATGAAGTGCACTTAAAATTTTAAAGGTTAGCCTGTAAGTGAGAATGGTGTTTGCTGCATGCACAGAATGTTTTTCTCAGCTCGTACTTGTACCCAGAAGGCATCAGGCAGCCAGTGGCAAAAATTCTGTGAGTTGCTATTCACCCTGACAGGTTTGTGCTGATGTAGGAATCTTTTAGGGCTTTGAACAATTTTATATTTGTATACTTAAAAGTATAATAGTGAAATGTTTAAAGCTCCTTGGAAAGTGTAAGAGGGGAAATTTTGGGGTGGAGAGGGGTAAAACCTTGCAGGTGCATCTACAATGGCACAGATTCAATCAAAGCCAAGCTGGGGCCTGGGAGGCATCACTTCTGCCTGTGGCTCTGCTATTGCTCCCCAACATAACCATGATGGGCTCACCTAATTCCTGCCTTCTGACTTGTATTTGCAATATGCAGTGTTCTACTGCTTGGGGTGGGCCCTTACTGGGCTGGCAGTCCTGTCCCTGGTGGCTGCAGCAGGTGATGCTCTGCTGCAGGAGCTGCACAGGGGCTGAGGGAAGGGCTCAGAGCTGTGGTGTCTGGAATAACTGAGCTGGGCATGTGTCTCACTGCACAGCCCCTTTGTAGGTTGGCTCATGGCCTTCACAGCTGTATGAAGGGGGAATGAGTAGCTGGTGTAACAAGGACTGTTTATTTTCTCTTCTTTAACATATGGTAACAGAGATTTCTTGTTGTAAGAGCTGAAGGCAGGCTGTGTCTTGGTGTGATTTCCTACCTCCAAACATGCCTGGCCCAGGTTACCTCCATGGAGAAACTTGCCATTGGAAGGCAAGTCTCTTCACCTGCCCTGAAGTATGAATTCCTGTCTGGAGGTGCCTTGATACCTCTGTTGACAGAACTCAGTGCAGCCTCTCTCATAACCTGAAATACATCCAAGTGTTTAGGTTGATGTCAGGTGAAAGTCAACCAAAATGCTGCTCTTGGTGCTGAACAACAATCAATACTAATGAGCCTTTTTCCCATCTTATCCCTTATTCACAGAGGAGCAACCTGGTTAAATCAGAGGGTGAGTGCTCAGGGTGGGATGTGTCCTCCACCAGCCCATGGTTAACTGGTACCCCCAGAGCCCCATTCTGCTGTGGCTGGTGGTGCATCCCTGCAGTCCCTTGCCCAGCAGGCTCCCACCTGGCTCTGTGACCCTGAAGGTGGTCAGCAGTGGGTGGCAGTGATATGTTCTGCCTGGACACGGACTTTCCTGCCTCCTCCCACAGCTTGCCCAGCTCTAAGTAAGTGAAATGTGACTTTCAAAGCTCTAGGGCTGAGAGAAGGTCCCAAAGGTGCACTGTAGGGACACTGTGCTTAAAGGGAGTGAAAGCTGGCTATAAGGTGCTTCTCTTCTTTTTCTCCCTCAAACCTAGACCTGTTCCTTCCCCACATCATCTAGAGTCATAGATGAGGACATAGATTTTAGTCTCTGCATGCTTCCCTCTATGCCAGAGGAGACTTCCAGCAGTGCCAGTAATAACAATGCAGTGAGAGCTCTCCCCCTGCACCCGGGGGAATGCTCTCCCGTGAGTGCAGTGGGAACAGCCTCGGCTCCTGTGGCTGTGTGTGGGAAAGAGGAAGGCGCAGTGGCAGAATAAATAACTAAAGCTGTGAAGGAGAAAGGTCCATCTGTTCACAGAGGACCAGGAAAAGGCCAAACATCTGCAAGGTCCCCCCAGTTCATCAGGCATCTGCTCTCTGCTTCCCAGTCTAAAAACTTTCCAACTTGTGGGGAGAGTGGAGCCAGCAGCTTATCTAACACAGGATGGAGTCAGCAGAGCTGGGCTGGGATGTGGTAGAGCCAGCTGTCTCCTACTGCAAAGAAGTGTTTTCTTCCAAACTCTAGGAGAGAGCTCTTTTTCTGTCCTTTGCTCCTTTTCTGAAAAACCTTGCCAATTTTTTTTATTTTTTATTTCAGGAGGAATGGGTCTTCCAAAGGGGCAAAAAAATGGTGTTTTGTTTATGTTTTTTCTAACAGTCATTGTTAGATGCAGACTTCTGTTTATGCCCCTTTTCCTGTCTCATCTCCTCCAGCACATTCTCTACCTTGATTTTCCTTAGGTGTTTTGAAGGGTTATAATAAAGAGAGAGTGTCTGACTAATGTGCTGTGCAGGGAGATTAGTCTTTGGCACTGGAGGCAGGAGTAACTGAGAAATATCATCTGAGGCATAGTCTTGAGAAGTCTGTGTCCGCTGGAGTTGAATTTGTTTGCAAAATCATGTTGGCTGGTTGGAGGGTCATTTTCAGACCAAGGAGAAAAGTTTAAGAAGCACTCAAATATCCCAGCATTTTTATAACTAACCCCATAGATATTAATTTCAAAATCTCTCTACTTATCTTTTTATTTCATATTGTATTTCACATTATTTGAAATACAAGATTGGATTAATTATAGGGCAATGAGGAGGATACTTTGGATATTATTGGACATAAGTTTTTTTTAAAATCAATCCATAACTCCATAGTAGCATGAACCAGTGGGTTTCATGGGATTTTATGTGTTGGAGCAACACGATTGTCTTAAATTAGTTTTCAATGTGTTGTTTTTGAGCAGTCTTTGAGCATCTGTATTTAGGATGATACTTTCTTAGGGATTCAGAAGGGGTTTTTTGAGTCCCATCCATCCTCATTTTGGGGAAAATGGGAAGAAATTACTTTTCTGGTAAGTAACATCTCTGGAAGTCCTAAGGGAAGTTTGTGTCTTTCAGAGAGTGATTCAAAATAGAAGAGAAAAACTTTCGAGGGCTGCAGACCCATCTGGTTCTCATGGCAGAGAGCATGAAAGTGCTGTGCTGGCAGTGCTGCCCAGCTGGTGTCTGTGACTGGTCTGGGATGAGCCTAGGGCTTTAAACCTGGACACAGGTGGCCCCAGAAGGCTGCAGGTCACAGGGGTTTGGCTCAGCACCTTCCTGAGAGGTTTGGAGCCTGCTCCTTGGGTTTTAGGGGTGATGCTGGGGGCCTCTGGCCTGAATGCAGTGTGATGCTGCATGGAGATCTGGAGGGTCAAGTAGGGAGCTCATATTGCCTTCCAAAAGCAATAGTTCCTATATATGTGAAATATCACACTTTTATTAGTCTGAAACCTTCCATCCCAGATGCTGCACACGCAAGAGCCAACAGCAAACAGCTCTACTTGCAGCATCAATCTTCATAGGAAGAAAGAAAAACATACCAAAGTGGTCCAAATTGCAGGCAGCTGCCTTCCCTGGAGACAAATCCAGTGCTAATGGCAAATGCTCTTTTTCCACCATTAGGAGGTGCTTTCAGAGCCTAGTGTCCTGCTGCCTGCAGCCTGTGCTGCTTTGTCCTTGTTCTCTTTCTCCTTTGTGCTCCCACATGAAATTCTCAAGGAGAACTTCTCTCTGCTCCCACCTCCCATCTCTGTGCTAAGCTGGATGGCTTCACAGCCAGTAAGTGCTGCTTTGTCTTCCCATCAGCACTTTTGGAAGATTAACACAAGCAAGTTGAATTCTAGAAATTTTGTACATCAGCCCCATTGAAAAATCCAGAGTTAAGAGAGGTGGATTCACATGTGCTTGCATCTGGCCCATCACGTGCCTGTTGTCACTGAGAAGAGCCTCTGATCTTCCCAGCAGTTCTTTAAATGAAGCTATGAAGTCCCTATAGGAGGAGGAAGATGCAAAGAGTATGGATGCCTGCCAATAACAGGGAGGCAGGAGATGGGCTGCTCTAGATTCTGGGCTCCAGCCCTCCGTGTGTCTTCTCTAGCAGAGAATCCCTGGTTTTGGACAGCACCTGATGCTGTCTTGGTAGGGATCAAGAAGTGCTGGCATAGCTTATCACACAAGAGAAGTGAATTGGATGGGATCATTGCAAGGTTAGACATGGGGTGTTCATCAGTGCAAGTTTTGTGGTTGCCTGTGGCAGGTTTGAGATGTGACTTGCATCTGTGGAGCTGCTTTGCTGTGGAATCTGGGCACCCCTAAGCCATCTGCCACTGTTACTGAGCTGTGTAGCCATCTCCTGAGGCAGTGAGGGGTGAAGTTGAGCATTTAATGGCTAAATAATGTGTTATGTCCTGTGCCACAAAACCGATGGGCAGAGCTGAAAGTATTGCAGAGCTCCTGCTGATCATCCATGTGGCCATGTGGGGAAATGCTGCTGAGTCTCAATTCTCCCATTCTCTCTCCTAGGGGACTTTCTTCCTCCCCCACCCCCTCCTGTGGATGACCTTGGGAACATCACTTCATCACAAGGTGCCTTTCCTCCCCCACCCCCTCTGGATGATGTATCTTACAATGTACAGGTAAGGAGAAAAGAAATTTGTCATTTGTGCAGAACCCATCCAGAAATTGTGGGAATGAATGAGGTGGCAAAGTTCTGGTTAAAAATCATGGGTCAGGAATAACCAAGTAAGCTTTAGCAAGCTGTGTTTCCCAAGCAGGGAATATTTCCATTCAAAACTTGTTGGGCTATTAAAGGATTTTTCCCATCCGGCTTGAATTAGAAGATTAATTGCCTTATGTCGTGATGGTGGAGGGGAGTGAAACCTTCCCAGAATGAATTGTCTTCTGGAATGGCCATCTCCTTCCATGGACTGTGGAGAGACTTTAGGGCAGTAATCTGATCCTGAAAATGCTTTGTTTAGATGCCTAAAATTAAGTGAAGCAAATAAGTCCTGGCTCAGGCTCCAGTGATGTAATTGAGACCCTTTTCACCCTCTTTTTGCTGGCTTGGATCTTCTAGATTGGTCACCTGGATGAAAATGCAACTTCTAAGATGCATCAGGTGATGATTGCATGTCCAAAGTGAATATTGACAGACCTTGAACACCTTTGAAAGACACGAACAATTTTGTGCAGGTACTGCAGGTTTGCCTGGAGTGCCAGATTTATGTTTGCTCAGGCACATTCTGGAGAAATGCATTCAGACTTCCAGGACAAGGCAATCAAGGTGATTAAGGACTGAGGAGCTGATATTCCCAGTAGAGACTGGAAGATTTTGTCTTGTTAGCTGAGCAAAAGTAAGGCTGAGGATGGGTCTGGTGGCAAATTTGAAATACACTTGGGGAATAAGCCCATATTTCAGCTCTGTGTGGGCGTTGGTGCAGGAACAGGAGAGGTTGAGCTTGCCAGCAGTACCTCCATGCTGGTGTTTAGAAATTTTCTAAGCACTGGGGCTCCACAGATCTGGAAGAGCCTTCTGTGAGAAGTAGTGAGAACAAAGAGAGCATGTTCTAACTTTGAGGCTGTTGAGAGTTGTGTAACCACATATCCACAGACATGGGGCTGCCCTTGATGGCCCTGGAAGATTGTGGCAGTCTTGTATCCCTTGGTGGGCTTGAACATGAGAGTAGGGCAGCAGGCAGGCATCAAACAGGATTCAAAGAACCTGACCTTCTCACCAGCTCTAGAGTCAGTCTGTCTGCTTTGTGCCTTGGGAAAAACAAAACATTCCCCTCCCTCATGGGCTTACTGGGATATTTTGCCCATGACAAGATGTTCAGATGCTGTGACAAACCTCAGCCTTTCCTGCTATGGGCCAAGTGTTGGAGGCAGCCTTCGAGAAGGAAGGGGTTAACAGGGATTGTGTTCTCCCTTGCCAGGAAAGGCTGCAGCCGTCAGGGACGTTGCCAAGTGCAGAGCATGGCTTTTCCCAGCCTTGGGGGAATGAAGTAATTCCCCAGCAAGTGTTGTTCTGTCTTTTATCTCTCTGAGAAGCGTGGCCCCCGTGGGAGCAGGGGAGCTTCCAGAGCACCCTGGGAAGCCGTGGAGCAGCAGGCTCCTGGCAAAGGCATGCGTGGTGCCTGCACAGGAGCCTGGGCAGCAGGAAGGGGTTGTGGTGCCTCACAGGATTCCTCAGGGTCGGGCTTCCCCCTTCCCAGGTCACCCAAGGAGAGGACCTTGTGTGTTTATTGAAAGGAGCTCCTTCCTGACATGGCTCCAAAAGTGTCCCTGAGTCACTTAAGGCTGTCACGGGAATGTGCCCCTTGGTAGAACCACTCAGCAGGACAGCTCTTCCTTCTGAACTCATGGAATTGCTATTTGTCACACCCTTTCTTGCTGGCTTTGGGAGACTGAGACTGGAGCTGTGTTCAGTGTTGGGTTTTAGCAGGAGCTTGGTGAGAGCAGGATTCCTTTGCATGGCATCCTGCTCAGAGGAAGGTGAGCCTACCAGCCATACCTGAGCAGCCCTGCCTGTCACCACGGCTCCCTGCATCTCATTTGTGCTCTCTGGTCACCTGTTCCCCTTCCTTTTCCCTTCCATTTTCTGTAGATCAGAAGCAGGCAAAAGTCAGGGCTAAAGTCAGGAGCCAGCAGGCTTTTGTGTTGCAAGATCAGCTCCTTATCTTTCAGGAGCAGCAAAAGTCATGCTGAAGCAAGATGTAAGGACAAAGAGAAGAGGAAAAGGGCAGGTGGTGCTGGAGAGTGCTGCCCAATGCCTTTGTGCATCAAACACTGTCCAGTTTTCTCAACTCTGGACAGGTGTTCTCATGCTAAAGGAGCAGAACGAATGGTGACTGTGTTCCTTCTGCTGTGAGGACATGGTTGTTTGAAATCAGAGATCTCATGGTTGTGTGTTGTATTGGGCTCCGAGAAGCTGGTTTTGCTCTCCAATGCCAGGCCATTTAATTTCCATGCCTCAGTTTCCCCGTTGCCAAACGTAAGCGCTGGAGCAGCTGACCCAGTTCCTGAGCTTTGACCAGACCTGAGGCTGCTCTCTGAGGTGATTTGGCCCCTGTGGACAATGTGAGAGCCCTCCAGATCTACTCCAGAGTTTGAAATTCATCTATTCCACCAAATCACCCATTTTACATCAGAAATTTCTCTCTGGGCGGCGCAGTGCTAATGACAGCTTATGAAATATGTGTGCTGTGCGGCTCCAGGTAAAGCTTTTTATACTAGGTGTTAAGCTGATGAGGACAGCAGGATAAATGTTTAGTTTAGTATCAGTTTATTTGTTACTGTTACCAGAAGGCTGAAAGCTGCACAGCTTATTACAGTTAAAGCTGTAGCTTAAGAGCAGCAGTTAAAATAATAATACCCAGTTTTCATAGACCTGTTTATCTCTGGATCTCTGTTTGGACAGTGGAACTGGCCACTTAGGATCAGATCCAAAAAGGTACTTTAGTATCTGACTTATGCTCTGATGGAAATTAGAGGAGGGCTGGGTCATGAAATACCTTTGTGATAGATCTGTCATTTTCTTGTAATTTCTGTGTTCCCTTCTAGATCCATCATATTCGGATTCACAGCAGGGCTGTGGGGAGGAAAGGGGAAGGAAATTTAAACTCTTTTCTTATTAACTCGAATGCCTTTTTTTTAGGGAAAAAAAAAAAAAAAGAAAGAAAAGGCAATATTTATTTTTAAAAGAGTGTGTTTGGGCTGGGGGAGAGTTTTGTTGGGAAGTTCCCCTTTGGCTGCAGGCGGGGAAGGCAAGGACTTGTTCCCAGAATGGTGGTGAGGGCGTGGCGATGGCATGTTTGACAAATAAGGACATGAGCAAAGAGCCTTTTGCCACGTTGGCCTGGGCTCAGTTTAAAAGAGAAAGAAAAAAAAAAAGTCTGGACGGGAAGAAAAATGAAATCACTGTTTGTCAAAGGGGAAATAGATAGATCTGGGAGGGAGGGAGGCAGATTTTTATTATGTTTTTGCCTTCTACTTTCAAAACAGGCTGGGGAAAGCAAAAGTGAAAAACTCTCATCAGCCACCTCTCAAGTACCCTGTTTGCTCACAGGCAGGGACCCTCACTTATGGCATTTCTTTCTTCCTTGCCAGGCAGGGCTGTGCAGGGATGAGAACTGTGAAAAGACAGTCCCTGTCCCATGCCCTATCCTCGTGAAGGCTGTCTCAGGAGTCAGGGGCACTACTGGCTTTGAAGTGACCAGTTCCCTTTGAAGGGGAGGGTCAGAGCCCAGCATTTTGTGTTGGGGCAGGATCTGGGTGGCTCAAAGCAGATGTGACCCTCAGCTGCCAACCTGCCAAGGGCCACCTTGGGAAAACATCCATTTACACATCTCTACTAATTACCTGCACGTGCTGCATCTGCAGATTTGCTTTTGGGCTCTGAGATGCTACCGCAGCATGGGAATGAGAGAGGATTGTGTTGAGCTGGGATGGCACCTCTTTCCCAGCAAGCCCCAGCTGTTATCAGTGTGTTTTTTATTGACAGGCAACAAAACACTTGACAAAAGAAATACCACTCTCTTCCTGATAAGGAAGCTGGAGCAGGGAAAGTGCTTTGCTTAGGTCACTAGGCTGACCAGTAGCAGGCTAAAATAAGACCGAGATCTCCTGTCTCCCAGAGCAATTCTGCCTGCTACATCCCAGAGCCTCATTACTGTAATAACTGCAAATTAATGACTATACACCATCAGTGTCTGAACATAGGAACAATGTGGGATATATCAAAGCAGATGTCAAGAAGTGGCTTTAGGTTGGGGGTTAAAATGAAGAAACAATCAGACTTTGAATAGTTGCATGAAGCGCAATATAAAGGATTTTAGTATACCAGTCCTTGTTATAACCATCTATGCTTGGAGGGGCTACATGGGCAGGGAACTATTAGCACATTCAGACCTCCTGAACTCACCGGTATCGTCCTGTTGTGCAGAAAATCAGCCCAAGGGCTGGAGTACCTATTGCCAAGGAATTTTGGGAGGAGAAAAGCTGAAGCGTGTTCTGGAGCCGTGTGCGCCTTCCTCCATGAGGCTGTTCTGAGGAGACCTGTCTCACTTCTCCTTGGTACTCTTGCCTGGGAGAAGGTGGGAATGTGTTGATAGATGTGAGAAGTGAGAGCCTCATCCTTGTTAGGGAAGAGGCTCCAGGTGTTTCTCTCTCTGCCTCCACTCCCTGTGAACAGCAGTGGTGGTGTCTCTGCAGGCTCTGATTCACCAGCTGAAGGAAAAGCCAGGACAAAGGAAATGTTTTTGTTTTTGTGTTTTGGTGGGTTTTTAAAATTTATTTCTTAAATTAGGGTGCACATCTTGGCAAATATCTGGGGAGGAAAGAGCATGAATTCTGCTAGTGGGGGTTGCTGCCTTAAATAGCTCATCTGCTGTTCAGAGGCTGGGTTCTGCCTGCTGGTGCTGGGCTCGCTTTAAATCACCTGGCTTTTAATGTCTGGAGAAGCTGAAAAGGCCAAAGAGAGCAGAACATGTGTTCAGCCTCCCTCTAGTGCTAGATTTTGTTAATCATCAGGATTATTGGCCTGGTTGTAGGTGCTCGCTGGCGAGGAATGTTGGTAGCACAGGGCAGCTCTCGCTGCTGGCAGGGCTGCCTTGACTCCAGGAGGGATCAGTAACTCCCAGAAACTCTGTAAATAAAAGCCACAGTCTGTGTGCATTGCTTGCCATTTGAGAGCCAGCTTTTGTGGATTTCTGTGACTTCTAACCTGATTTATTAAAATCCATGTGATAAGCATCTGCCTTTTATCTAAACTGAAGTTGTGTCCAAGAGTATAAATAAATTACCAGGTAACGTTAACCCTCTTACTCAGACCTTGGCTTTGCAGGAATGCTTTTCATCTGTTTCCTTCCTGCTTTCTTGTGTGTTTGAGAAACAGGAATGTGCTGTGTTATAAGGTAGACTTAAACAAGTAACATATATGTTCTCTGAATGTTTAAATGCTCATTGGGTCTCTACAGGTTAATATGTGTTTGCTCTATAATAGGGATTTCTAGTCTCTAGGGTGAGAAAAATCAGTAATATAACATCTGTATATGTTGGGATGCATGAGAGATAAAATGCACACATTTCTTATGGGTGTGTGTATATATGTATATTTACACCCTATAGATATATGTACGAGAAATGAATCATGAGTGGGGATATAGAGCAGACCTTCACATTATTGGGAGCAAGCATGCACATTTTATCCCTGCTGCTCTTTCATCCCTTTTTGTAGCTAGCATGACCAGTAGATCCACGATCACAAGAGAAAAGGAACACTGAGCACTTCTTTCAGGCAGCTCTTGATGCATCCCATCTTATACGCATGTTTATTTTACAGTGCCAAACCACATTCTGTTTTAAATCTTTAATGAACCTCTGTTCCCATCCATGTAACTTTCCAATCCTTACTCTCTTCAGAATAGACAAAGATGCTTATTATAAACCACAAATTTTACTGAAAGGGTAAACTGGAAAAGTTTTAATTGTGCAGTGTAAGCCTGCCATTCATCTCCCTGCCTGGCTATTAATATCTTGGCAGTGTTATAATGCAACACAGCCTTTATTGGCTGAACCTCTCAGCAAGGACTACAAAGTAAACAAGGACCCAAACAGTTAACTGTGCTCATTATTTTCATCGTGCTTATTACTGTGTTATTTAATGTATTTGTTATGTTACTGTTTAATACAGTCACCCACCACACAGGATGTGTGGGACCTGCACACTTGTGCCTTCTTTGTGAGGAGAGCTCTGTGGCTGAGCCTGGGAGATGCTTTCAGAGATGAAACAAGACAGCTTCTGATAATCTGCCATACCACAGGTGGTGAGGTGCAGGAACAGAAGAAAGCAAAAGCCTGGTACAGATCATGTGTAGATATGGGTATGGGACCCACTTAAAAGTCATGAGAGGAAACAGAAAGGTCAGAAATGTTGCTGCTTACGATGGTCAGAGCTGATCAAGCTGAACCCCAGGTTAAGACACAGCACATGTACCAGCTGGGATCCAAACAGAAGGCTGTGCTCCCCCAGTGCTGTGCCCAAGGGCACAAAGCCTGGTGGGCATCTCCTTGGTCCTGTGGACACATCTCTGAGGGACATTGTCACACTGCAAATGATGGAGCCAGCCATGGATGGCACCTGCAGAGAGTTTACTCTGAAACCTGGATTAGACCCATGGATAATAGAGACATGAATGTGGAAAGCAATAGTGGAAGCATGGGGAGCATGCAGAAAAAGCAGACAACTTTAATCTGTCAGAGCTTAACTGGTGACACAGAAAAAGCAAGCACATACATCATTGTATCTAAGGTAGAAATATTTAAGCAGAGGGAAAATAAAAAGAAAATGAAGATGTGGGAATTCTTCTATCAAAGCAGATGGAACTGTGTGACAGGACAGTGTGTGATAACATGACCAATGTAGAAGAAGTTTCCATTCTTCTCATATCTGAGTGCTATTCAAGTCTGCTGCTGGATTAGCAGGTCCTAGGAAAAATCTCTTGCAAGATGGATTGCTCGTCTCAGATCCTGGGTAGCCTGTGCTGCATTAGGGAACTATAATGCAGCAGCAAGACTGAAACAGACTGTCAGTAACAAGAAAGAATGCTAAAAACTGCTGCAGACAAATTATTACGCCTTTTCTGTGAATCTGGCTGGAATTGGAAGATGTGGTTTAGAAAGTTTAAGTCTTTCCGTGCATCATGGGCATGGTGGTAGTCTGGAACATGACAGAGCAGAGTCAGATTCCCACCTTGGGTTTGGTGCTTTAAGTGCTATGATATTGTGCAGTGTAGAAAAGAGCTTTGGCCAAACAAGATCAAAGGAAATAGAACTCTACTGATTGGGGAATTCAGTTGTGGCCTAAATTCAGTTTTAGAGCCCTGGAGTTTTTCAAAGTGTAGGACAAACTCCATCCTATTTTTGATGAAAATTTTCTCTGGCAGCAATGAGATGTGGATATGGAGAAATTGTGAGAGCATCTAATATCCAAGAATGGAAGTGGCTGAATTGCAGGTTCCTCTCTCTGTTTTTCAGTTTCTATCGCTGGTGAAAAACAGCTTCAGCTGCCATGAAGAGTGGTTTTGTTGTTAGAAAATGTTGCCTCTGTGAGGAATGTATGGCACAGTGACTGAGAAAGCTGGAAGGTGGTAGAAATACCAATGAGAAATGTTGCAGCCAGAGCTGAAGGAATTAAAATCATGTCTGGAACAATCTGCTATGGTAAAACTCCTTATTTGAAGGGCCATTCTCAACAATTGTATTTTTCAGTTTGATTTGCTGATTAAAATGCAGGATGTTGATTAGCTTTAACGCAGAACAGGTAAGGAAGAGCATCTGGAAAACATCATGATGGTTTTAGTATTGCTTTTAATGGTGAGAGAAGTAAAATATAAATGTTTGGAAAAGCTGTAGCAACTCCTAAGTGTTGCTGAAGCCAGCAGCACAAAGGTGTTTTACAAACTCATTTCATTCAACAGTCCTGAGGCACAGATCCTTCCCTCTTCATCTCCATGTTTCTCTTCTGCCATGGGAACAGTCTCACATCTTGTCATTTGAAGGTCTGGCCTTCCTCTTCAGCTCCTGAGTTGCTTTCCCCTTCCTCCCCCTGTTTCTGTCTCTGCAAATTCCTCCAGTTCAGCCCTGCAGTCCCCCTCCCTGTGTTGTTGAAGGATGTCTCTGCCCAGGCCTGCAGATACCTGGGTGTCCCACGGGTGGTGGTGGGGCTGTCCTGTGTGTGTGCTCAGTTCTGAGGTCAGCTGAGCCTCTTACAGACACACAGGTAAGGAACACATTTCCACTGCAGAACTTTGGCTTCTGTGGCATGTTGGCCCCAAGCAGAGATATGGTTAAAACAGAAGCTGTTTCCCTGAGGTCCAGTGTGTGCAGGGGCACCACCTTTTCTGATGCGTGAGTTCTAAGTGAAAGACAGCACTTCACATTCATTTATCTGCATGTGGACAGTATCAAATTAAACTTTGGAGCTCACCCAGGAGGGATCTGCACACTGTGGATTCCAATTTAGGGCAGAAGAAGTTATCCATTGTTCAGCTTTCTGTGTGATTCAAGTCCCTTTTCTTCAGCTGAGGTTCCCATCTTAGTAGATACATAGAACGTAAAGGGTCCGAACAAGGCAGTTGTTGTTAAAAAAGAAATAAAAACCCATGGTCAGCCAGCCAAATCCAATACCAGACACACATCTGGCAGCCTGGAAGGGAATGTAGAAGTGGGCCTAATGGTTTGGAAAATGAGATTGCAAATTTCTTGAAGGCAAGAACCTTCTTCAGTGAATCAGACTGTGGGGTTTACCCAGCTGAGGCCTGCCTGCCCCATGAACTGCAGCCACCAACCACCCCAAAAATGTGTAGACTGAGGCAGAGTCCAGATTTTCCTCTTCTCAGCTTTGAGACATATACTAGATTTTTCACATGATTCATTTTCTCAGGAGCCAAACCTAAGCCATTGACTTTCATGTAGTTTTATACATCCATTTTGCTGATATTTTGCCAGGTTCGCTGGGAATCCTTGCAAACATTTTGGCACTCACTCCTTCCTATTACTGCAAAACAAGCAAACAAACTCAGAAATATGTTATGTGTTTAATTTCTGGACCTAGTGCTTACTCAGGCTGTGAAAATTGACCAGCCAGTTTTAATTTTACTTTTTTCCTCATTGTTGATTTCCTAATAGCTTCACAGCCCATGCTCAGGAATGCTTTCTCAAAATCAGAGAAGCTTGGCTGTGTGCTTAAACTTCATTAAAGTTGATAGAACTTAAGCACACGTGTAAAATTAAGCATATGCTTATGTTTTATACAGGCTTTTTGCAGGTGACACAAACAGCTGCATATGGGTTTCCAGTATGTGATTAAATTCCAAAAGGAGTTTTTTTAAAACAGTTTTAGTCAACCTTAATTTTCTGAAATTGGTAGCTTTAACAAAACCTATCTTTTTTGATTTAAATTGCCTGAGACGTGCGCCTTTTAAAAAGCTCTTTATTTAACTGTCACAATATGCAGTCTTGTGTGGGATAGAGTTTGTTCATGTAAATTTAATTTCCAGTTAAAGTGGTGCAAACACAAAGTGATGTCAATAGATCTTTATGGACTGGCAGAGCTGTTTCTCTCTCACCTCTGTCGAGGTGGGGGCCAGGCAGAGCCATTAAATTGTCAGCTGTGCCCTTCTGCCTATTGCAGATCATAAAGCTTTGCCTGGTCACCCAGGGAGACCAAAGGCATCCAGCCTTGATCCACAGACATCAAGAGGTGGAGAAATCTTGGAAGTTTGTTTTAACACTTAATTGCCTGCAGTATTACACACAAATGAGTATCTCTGTTATTTCTAAATGGAATTTCCCTAGCTTTGGCTTCCCAACTGCTGTGTTTTCTGTTTTGCTAGATTGGGCAGTCTTATGGTATATGGCATTTTCTTTCTGTGAAACTGTTTAGATATTGCTATTGAGCTACTCAGTCTCCTTTGTAGGTGAAACCAAGTGAGTTCTTTATGTGTGTCCTTTTCAGCTGTTTTCTGGTTTTTGGGGGCATCTCAAGTTCTGAAACTCTGCCTCCCATACTGGACATGATATGACAGTGCCAGATTCACCACAAGTGCTGAAAGAAGTAAAATCACCTTCAGCTCTGCACAGGAGATGGTGTTTGGTGTGTTTTTTCCCCTCTGGGATATAAATCCAGAGTGGTGGGGCTGGGTGTGACATTGCCTTGTGCACAGGTCTCTGTAATTCACGGTTTGTCAGACACATCCCATGCTGTCCAAGGAATCCACCTCTTACCTCTTTTCTTATGCCAGAAAAGGAAAGATGAAGATCACAGCTTGGCCAGGATGTGAAGATGAAGGGAGTCTCTTCTTTCACATCACCAATGGATCTTTAAAAATGTAACATTCGTGTCATATGAGTCAGTGGGAAGGTCTTCCATTATTGCAGTGGACACTTAATGAGCTATTTGGTTTCTACATTGATTAAATTTTGCAGCTGTATTGGGGTAATTGGCTGCTCTTTGGTTATGGTTCCCCTTGGAGGCAGATGATGAAATATCTGCTATGTTCTCCTATTACTCAGTTTTTCTGTAAGCAGCAATAGTCTGTGGGTAACATCAGCTCTGCTTGATGGCTAATTAAACATTAATTTGTGACGATGTTGGAGCAGATTTTAAGTTGGTGGGGAAGTGGACAAAGAAAGGGGAAACTTTTAACAGTCACCATAATTGTCAATAATGAGTCCTAATGTAATTGCATTAATTAAAAGAAAAGGGATATATTCCCTGCTGCTGTAAAGTTAGTTAAAATCAGTGAAAGTCATGCTGGGTCAAAAAGACTTCATGGCCAGCTGTTCTTGCCCTGTGGACAGACAAGTATTGCTGTCCTGCCCAAAGTATAAAGAAAAAACAATTATATATCCCAGTTCTTATTGTATATTCTGCTGATGAACAGGAATGTTTCACAAATTCAATTTAATTCCCAAGGACGAGTAGTTGTAACTCCACCTGGAGAATATTAAATTGCCTTAATGGAAAAATAAACTGGTTTTATTCTCTCTGTTCTCTCCCCACCTTCCCCAGTTTTCAAATAACTTTATGTGCCTCCTTAGTTTATTAATACACTTCTCATCTTGCTGCTGATTTTGCATCTGGTAGCACTTAACACAGACAAGACTCCCAAAGCTTTTGATCAGACATGTTAAGTAAACTCTCAGGACTGTTGGGTCTGCTGCTCTGGCAGATGTTGGCTCGTGGGACTCCTCCTCTCTCTTCATCCCCTGACTGTTCCTTATCAAATCCATCCTGTTGCTTTCATGTGCTGAGGATTGTGGTGCCTTTCCCCATGTATTCTTTGGCCCACAGCATGAAGATCCTCTGGTCAGCTGAAAGGGGTTTCTTGTTTTGCTTGTTTTTGGTGTAGAGGCCCAGAGAAGCACTGCAGTTTTAAAAGCCCAATTTAGCCAACCTTAACGTTTCCAGGACTTCCTTCCATGAGCAAAACAAAACAGTGAGAAACCCCCAAGAGCTGGGTGCAGGTTTCTATGCCCAAGGTGGAGGTGTCAGCCTGTGATAAGCAGGGAGCTGGGTAACCCCTCCTGAGGCAGAGCAGACCAGAGCACACAGGACCTCTGTGTTGGCATCTCCAGGTTAAAGTCACCTACAAGCACACTCCTGGTGGCCTGGAGGAGCTTGGTTGCACATCTGAATTTCACCACCTCGCTCCCACCCCTCTACCTGCATTCCCTTTCCAGGTCTGGTATCCAATTGACAATAAGCTCCTTGGGACAAGGATGTTTCCTAGGTATGGTGTGTGAACAGTGTCTGTCACATTGATCTCTAGGGAAATATAAATCTTTATTATAAGGCATATTCATAACTGCAACAGTCTTTGCTTTCTTTTATCTATGCATCCCAGGAGACTGAGTGCAGTTGGCTGTAATTTCTGTTGTCTCTGCTAAAAGAAAGGACGAAGTAGGTTTCCAGCTGTTGGGCCAAATCCTGGCACCAAGGCCTGTGGTCAGTTATTTACCTGCAGAGACTGGAATGTACCCACCAGCAGATGACTCCTGGCAGGTGTCAGCAGGTGGAGAGAAAACACAAATGGAGGCTTCATACAAATGTCTCCAAGAGCCAAATCAATCACTAGTGACCAGAGAAAAATGTAAAAGGGAAGCACAGAAGATTTTGTATTTATTATGTATCTTGGAGTTTTCTTCCATGTGTTTCTCTTGCTGCTTTTGAAATCCATGTAAACTCATAGCAACCACAGTGTCTTGCAGCAGAAATAGCTCTGCAGCTTAGCAGTGTGTTGTGTGACAAAACACCTACCCCCTTTCCTTTGTTTTGAGACTGATGCCTCCTAGTTTCATGCTTTCTTGTTATCTGCTTTCTGCGTATTTTTTCTTTTAAAAAATGTTTGTATTATTTGTCTTTTTCATAAGCTTTCTACACCACAGTGAGTTTTTGAATCAGCTGTTAAGGTTTTGCAAGGTGTCTCCTAGCAGTGCTTAACAAATAACTTTCCTTCATCTGCTTGTTTGTTTGCCCCAGCTGAAAGCCCTTGCAGTTCTTCACCACACTTTGTTGCTTCAGAAATTAGTTCAGTCTGGATACCCAGTACCATTTGTGTTTTCCATGAGTGGAGGAATTGAATGTGGGACTGTGGCTACCCCAGACTAACTGCTGTAGGTGTGGCTGAGCACAGCTCCCTTCACCCCACTGTGCCTCCTGCCCTTTGTTGTGGCACAGCTGCTGTTATGAACTTTGCCAAAGGAAGATATTTGGCACATTCATTGGCACTTTTTGGGGCCGTATAGGCTGGTGTTTAGTAGATGATAACCCCCACCCCCTTCAAATCCTGTTCCAGGTAGGCCTGACCTGCCTTTTTACAGTGAAATCTTCAAAAGTGGCTGGAGTCAAAGAAACATTCCTCAGTTAAATGACAGTGGTACCTGAGAGGCACCAAATGGTGCCTTTGAACAGCCCTCTTTAAACTTTTGAAGTGTTTTCCTTTGGTCCTGCTAATATCCAGCAACACAAACCAGGTAAAACTATTCTGTGCCTGAAAAAATGAAAGAGCAAGGGGAAAAAATAAATCAAAACCTGACTTCCCTTTGGCTTTTATCCTTGATGTCATCAAAAGACTAAAAAGGATATTTCAGGCCTTGCTTCAGCCTGATGGAGCAGCAGGGAAGTTCTTTTCTATTAGATCCTTGATACAATCACATCTGGTGAAATCACTGCGGTCACATCTGCTGAAATCTTCCATCGTTTCAGATTTGTTTCAAAAGACTCAATCTTTCTGTTTTTAAAGGGCACAACTTTTTTCCAGCCCTCCTTGGTGCCTGGAACAGAGATTAGGCATCAATCAAGCATCTCAGACCCCCCTTGCCCTGAATGCTGCAGTCAGCTCTTCTCCATGTGCGTGGGGAGGGGGGCAGCCTCTTGGGACTGTTTAAATTTACATTAGGGAATTTGAGAGAAAATGTTTACACTTGTCTGTAGGCTTAGGGGAGAATAGACACAGCAGCTCTTAAGGGTGCTTCATATTCCTGATAGATGCCCTTCAGTATGCATCTTTTTTGCCACTGCAGTGTTTTTTGGGGCTTTAGATGGCTTTTTTGACCTTGGAAAGAATAATGAATAAGAGACGAGGTAGCAGGGGTGTGTGCCTGAAAAGGACCTTGCCTGTGGCGGTGATATTGTTAGAGAAATGCAAAGAAAGACAAAAAAAGGGAAAAACTAAACACAACTCCCAGCCTGAAGTATATCAAGACTGAATCACTTCCTTTCTTCTTCCTGGTTAACATTTCTCAGTCTCTTCTTGTCAGTACAGTGGATACTATTGACATCAAACACTTTTCTGTCCCTCACCTGTCCCCAGCTAAAATAGGAAATAAGAACCACATCCTTCTTGCTCTGTCTGCATCTCTGTCTAAGCCCAGTGCTCAAGGCCATGGACATTAAGGAGAGGCTCACTCCTGTTTTATTTGCTCTTCCCACCACCTCAGTGCCTATCCCAGGACTACAACAGCCTGCAGAGTGTGGTGGGTGGCTGCCATGGGTGCAGCCTGCTGGTAGCAGGCAGTGGGCCCTGAATTTATCCACTCTACCACCTCATCTGTGTCTCACTGGCTTTTACTGGAGGAAAAGACAGTAAGTAAAGTCTTTCAGGGCAGAAGTCCTTATGTACTGTCTAGTTGCTCACAGCTCCTGATTTGCCTAAACTCTGCTTGCTCCTCTTGTTACCTTTGTCCTTCCTTTGCCCCAGAAGGCTTTTCTGTGTTTCTCTGGTTTTGGATGTGTAAATGCAAAAAGTGTTGATGTGTTACAGCTCAAAGAGGGCTCCCAAGCACCTCAGGCTCCCAGTAAAACCAATGTACCAGCAGCAGAAGGCACTGTGAGCCCCCAGCTTTGTTTTGAGTCATTAGCTGTGACCTTTGCTAATATCCATGGTGTTCATCTCCAGTTTTCACTTGTGAGTTAGGAGGTTATCAGTGCATGGCATGTGGAGTGAGCTGATGCTACGAGAAAGGTTGTGTGTTTAGCTGCAGCTCTGCTGTCTTGGACGTGTCTGCACAGATAAACCAGCACTACATTTCCCACAAATGACAGCTCATGTTCCTGGGACACAGTTCAGAAGGTGAGCTGGCCACAGCACTCAGCAAACATGCAAGTGTGCTGAGCTCTACCAATGTTAGACAAAACTTTTGGGGTGGATGGAGCGATGGTGGGTATCGATGCTGGAAAATTGCACTGCGGTGAGCAAAGTCCTGATGCTCCCAAAGTATTCAGGAGTTTGGCCATTGCCTTGTGTTGGTAGGAAATATACTCTGGGGCTCTGGAGTTACTTGTAGCCTGCCACCCATGTCAGCAGGTTGCTGCTGCAAATCCACTCTCCATGTTTCCCCAACACAGCAACACCACCTGGCACTAGCATTTGGCTCAGAGGCCAACCTGGCAGCCCACATTGCATCTCTCATCCCAGGGGCCGATGCCTGCCTGAGCTGCAGCCCTGCAGGGCAGCAAACAGGGCATGGAGAGGGAAAAACAGAATAAAAGAGAGATGGCTGGGCCTGGGTAGGGAAAGGAATTTGGAGCAGGAGCTAAGAAGGACATCTGGGAGCCAGATTCTTCTCTTTGAGCCCACTGCAAGGAGCTGGCTTGGTTAAACAAGAGACGTTCTTGTTCCTCTGCTGAAAGCTGCAAAATATGATAAGAGTAGGTGATCTGAGGTTGAAGGAAGAGGTGACATCTAGGGAAATCATTGTGCTTTTCATGTGTTTTAGCTTGGCGAATAGTCTTACAACGCTTTTAGCACAGTGAGGCAAAATTTGAGACCCTGCGTTGACCTCTGCACTGCGTGTTCTGTAATGAATGTTCTTTGGAGTGGTGCAGGGGGACCTGTGGCACTGACTGCTGTTGGTTGTAGAATTAGCAAAAGTAAAGCAAGTTTTCATCAGAGCAGAGTGGGTTGATGGGGCTCGGGAGTGGATTACCATCAGAGCTGCTCTGAGCTGCACACCAGGAATTCAGGAGCAGACAAACAAGCCAAACAGTGAAGCTCTCTCCTGTTTTTCTCTCTTTTGACTCACGGCAGAGACTGAGCCAGGGGATGGGAGTGTAGGCGTTGCAGAGGTTCACGTGAATGGATAGTCTCTGGCATGACTAATTTGTTGGACTGGGTTGGCTTATGTTTGCTTTTTGTCGAACTCACGTTGGCTGAGCCAAAGATAGCATCCTTTTTCTTTTTAAACCCATTTTTCCATATTCTGCTGGCTGGAAGAGGGGGTGCACAAGCGACATGTCTGCAACAATGCCATAAATCCAGACAGAAATAGAATTAGCAGTTCCCTCTGGTTCCGGTGTTTGTATCTGCGGGGCTCTGAGCTTAACCAGCCCGGGCTCCTCGGAGCAGAGCTGTGTCTGTGCAAACCTGTTGTGCCTTGGGACCTGGCGTTCGGGTTTTGTTCCAGAACAGTATCATAAAACTTTTATAGCAACGTCACGGCAAAAAGCATGGGAAGAGGAATAACTTAACCCTCTCTTGCTGAAGCTGGTGTTGCAAATGCTCCAGTTTGCCCAGCAGCAAATCCTTTGGTTGAATATAGAACACTGTGGGGAGAGAGAAAATTCAAGATTTGTAGGGATGGGGAGGAAAAAGCAACCAGAAACCTGTCTTTGTGAGGATTGCCATTTCTTAAACGTCTTTAAAGTCCATTTCTGCCCCAGTAGGCCCTGGCACACATCGGTAGTGTCATTCATTGGCACTGTTGCACTGCATTATGTTCCTGCATTTGTAGAGTTGGGCTTTTAATCTATGTTGATTATGTTTTAATTGAATAAATAAATCAGAGCCCAGAATCAATAGAGATGCTTCTATGCTGTTTTATTTTATTTTTCTGGGTTTCCTAAGGACATTTAACTTTTACAACCTTATAACTTGTTCTGCAGCATTTGCTAGTCAGCTATTGCATAATTGTTCTGGGGAATGAGAACCTGGGAATAATATGGCCCAGAAATGCTAAGAAGCAGAAATTAAATTGGCTGATCTTCTCATCTGCCGCCATCCCTTCTCTCCAGGGTCAGGGTACCAAGCAGGTCCTGTGTGGAGTCCAGTGTTATTCCTGGGTCTGCCATTGGCTTGATTTATCACCTCACATGTTGGGGCCTTGGATGCCCTTTGTATCTCCCCTTTCCTTTCCAGGCTGACTTTTGGCTGTTTAGCTTCAGAATTCTCTGGAGTGGAGCAATCACAGATTTTCTGTCTGAGAAGCCTGTGGCGGTTACAGGCCAACAACTGGAAGATGGAGAAAAACCAAACAAGAGCCATGAAGTGGAAAAGAAGTTGTATTTTTGCAGATTAAAAAAAAAACAAAACAGGTGCCTGCAGTTGGCCAGGAGTAATGGTCTGGGCTAATTCCTGTGAAAAATATTTCTTTTTTCAACAATGGTTTAGATGGAAGGACTTTGGCTCTAAAATAAAAATAGGCAAGAAGAGTTGAGTTTTAAGTATTTTCTAACCTGATTCTCAGCCATTTAAATGATGTGTTCTTGCATAAGGCACAGTGGAGCTTCCATTTTCTTGTTAGTCAAGCCAAGTATATTGTAATCCAATAAGATTTAATAATCATTAGGAACTAATGGATGCCTCAGCACGTATAAGTTTGGCAGATAAGAGACTGCCTACTTTACATAGCCTGTTTCTCTTTGCCCAACTTGCCATTTATGTGTCAGATTGATAACTGGGGAGTTCTTTAAAACAGGTAATGATTGACTGCTCCTAAAATGAAATTTAAATAAAAACTATCTGGAACAGCCAGGGAGCGAAAGATAAAGGCAAAGTTTTGGCATGGAAAATTGAAGTAACTTGGTGAGAGTGAGGACAAACAGAGCTGGATTGTCTGTGGGAAGGTGCTGGTATGGTCTTTTGCCATTGAAATTAGATGAGTTGTTAGGTAATTCTTCAATATTTTTACTATTGACATCGTCAAGCTCTGAATGAGCTCTTCTGCACCAAACTCTGTAATTGCATGTACACAGAGAGGCTCTGTCCTGTCAGGGGATTTGCAGATAAATAAGACATGGAAGAACAGAAGAAAAATAACTCAGGTTGAGAAAAGGCTTTCAGTGTAATATTTCGCTTGCCTCAAGAACTTTGGTTTCTGTGCATGCCCTGGTGGTGGCCTGGCTCAGTGGGGCTAGCCCCTGGTACCTACTTTGTCCATGGCAGGGATCCTCAGCTGGTTTTCTTAAGTTTCCCATTCCTAGTGGAGCTTCCTAATTCCCAAAGTGCTGAAAACATTGAGGAGGATGTTTCCTAGCCTTTACCTGACTTTGTGCCCTGTTGAGAGGTCCTGCTGTTGGGTTGGGCTGTACAGCACAGAAGTCCTTCCCAGAGGTTTTGGACTAGGTTGATTTATCAAAAACAAAGCATGTGAATGAGTGCTATAAAAATGCTTATCCTAGAAGGGATTGCAGTACTGCCCTTAAACAGTGGCTTGAAGGTCAGAGCATGTGGTGCTGAGTTCTTGGTTTTACTTGTTGAGATGGGTGGTGGTGGTGGTGGTGAAAATTCACATGTCTTCCCTCCCAAGTGAGAGTCCCTACCAGCCTGGATACAAATGGTACTGGGCTGTTTTGAAAGCAGAAAGTAAAATGTATTGAATTAGGGTCCTTGGCTGCATGTTGGCATTTGCTCTGGGCGTGGGCTTTCCTGCATAAAAGCTTTTTCACAAGGACCTTACTTATGTTATTTTGTGACTGCTTGTTGCAAATCACACGTTTCACCTTCAATCTGCTAGAAATGGATTGAACTTTTTCATTCCTCCTTGAAGGAGCTCATTTTTTCAGATGGAATTTGTGAAGAAGTGTTGAATCAGACAGGTACACCTACCAAGAATTGGTTTAAAATAAGGATAGGTGCACGTGGCCAGTCACTGGCTACTGTGGCTTGTAGCTCTGTTCTGTTTGTGCTTTGCCTGAGATGACAACATGGCAGAAGAGATGCTCTCAGGTTCCAGGTGCTCCAAGCCTGTCCCCAGCTTTGCCTTTCCAGACAGGTATCCTTCTATAACACATCTTCTCCATTTTACGTTGTGGGGGTTTTCCTGCCTCTTCAGCTTGGCAGCAGATTGCTGAATTGCTAATCTTCCAAATCAGTTTTACACAATGGCACCCTTGTGGCAAGTACATGAAGAAAAGCTCCAAAGCAGTATAAATTCCTGTGAGATGGAGGCTTGCTGTTAGTTCTGGAGGGAGCTATAGGATTTCAGCATGTTTGTCCCTGCAACCCGAGAGTTACTGCTGGGCATGGGTGCAGCTCTGTGAGGACAGTTAGAAACCATGTGCCAGGCCAAGTGGTTGGAATAACTGGAACTTTTCTTTCTTCTCTAAGGTGAATCCTGGTGGAAAGACACTTGAGGAGAGGCGGTCCAGTTTAGATGCAGAAATCGACTCTCTGACCAGCATCCTGGCTGACCTAGAGAGCAGCTCTCCATACAAACCTCGGACTCAACAGGTTAGTGGCACGTTGCATAAACACAGAGTGGGAAAGGGGCCAGCGTCGACTTCTGGAGTCAATTTGCTAAGTGCTTGGTATTTGTTGCGAGAAGGCCTGCCAGTTCCTCCTGATAGCATCCAGATGTGGCTGTCAATGGGGAGAAGGGCGCAGCTGCTCCGAGGGGGCACCGGCTCCAAAGCTGCCGCACCTCTGAGCAAAGGGCCTCTGATCCTGATTGTCAGATTGCCACAGAGATGGTTAGAAAAATACTTGAAAAAAATGGCATTTCATTTGCCTCAACTTTCAACCAACAATGACTTGTGAATTAAAACCTTCTTGGTTCACAAGTACTTTTGTGCTTTTATTTTCTTGTTGTTTTTTCTGTTCTGTTAACTTTTGTCTATCGTGCTGCCAGAAGGATCCAGATATCCACATCTCATGAAGTGGCTTGGATAAGAGCTCAGCTGTCAGGGTGGCTGTAGCCCAGCAAGGCAGACTGGAATTCACACTTTTCTGCTGTGTCTAGACAAGGACTGCAGGGGTGACAGCGACTTGGCTAATTTTTGTCACTCATCTAGGTAGTGCTTGAGTGGAGCTATTTAAGTTCTGGTGAGATGTCATCTATTTATCAGAGGAAATGGTGACACCCCAGTGGCACTTTTAAAAGGGCAATTCTTGAGATCTCATAAAATCATCCTAGATATGTTTGTGCCTTGTCTTTACTTCCTAGTCCCATGACTGGTCTCATTTCTTACATGTGTGTGGATCTGTATGCTGTATTTCTCTTAGTAAAGCCCCAAAAGTCAAAAGTATCAAAGGGATGGGTGCACACCTGCTATCCATACAAGCCTTCTCTTTTGTTGTTTTCATAACTCCATTTCTTTTAAGTAACTGAGAAGTAATACTTTTGGAGCAGAACTAAAATAGTGATCTTAGTCTCTTTAGATTTGCTCTTCTTCAAGTCTGCAAATGGAGCAAAAGCAGAGTGAAATCAGATTTTTGCTCTTTGAAAATGTCCCCCTGCACACAGAGGCTCTGGGTTTCCATCCTTTCTGCAGGGACCTCCCTATAAACTTGTGTTTCATTTTAGTGGCCTTTGCACAGTTATTGCATAAACTTACAGACTTGTCCTTGAAAAATAGTCTAATTTGGGTTAGTCAATCAAAAAGACCAACAATGTAAACCAGATAAAATTCATCCCTATTCCCTTTTTGTTGTTGGGATAAATGAGACAAGTTCTGCTGAGGCACTGTGGTGAATAACCCATGTTCAATATGTTTGCACAGGTCAAACACACACCAGTGGCCACTGTTACTGGGGAACACTTTATAGACTCAAAATGCTGCTAGGGTTGGGTGAAAGAGATTTGTGCTCCCCATTTTCGTCAGCAATGCCCACAGTCAGCTCCAGCATCTTTGTGGGGACGTGTAACTCCTGTACCCATTTCATAGGGCATCTGCAGTTTGCTGACAGTGCTGCTGTTTCCTGATGCTTCTTCCTTTGGGGTCTGAGGTTCTGTGAATAGGTTGTGGTTGTCTTTTCACTTTTATTTTACGCCTTTACTATTAAAAGAGAAAAATGTAAAAATCACAGCATTCAAATGCAAACTTGTGCAGGTGTATTTGAGTTTCTGGAGGATTTGAAGTCATAGCCCAAGTTTGGGACTTGATCTGATTTCTGAAGTTCATCACCCTCCAGGATGATGTGTTCATTCCCATTCATGCACGTGCTTGTTCCCATGGCTTTCTGCCACCACTCGGGTGGGGGCTCTGCAGACTTGTCACCTGCACCCAGGAGCACCTGGCTGGTGAGGCTCCCAGGAGCACCACACACTGTGTGATCTGGTGGGCACAAGAAGCTGAACTCCATCTCTAGGATCAAATAAATCCCAACTCGATTTGTTCAGTCTGTTTGACTTTTCAGCATCTCTTGGTAATGATGTCCTATGAAAAGTACTGCTACAGCAACTTCTAACTAGAGTTGTTAGAGAAAAAAAATGCCAGAGTTGGGTGTATCATCTGCTGTAATTAAAGAGTACTCAAACAAGTCCTTGAAAGGTGGAACTAGAACGTAAAGCTTTGATATTTTCCTTTGTTTGATCTCTACTAAGTATTAAAACTGGTGAGTCATTTGATGGTCTTATAGTAGGATAATAGATTAGGCTGCAAACTGTAAGGTACTTACTCAGAACATCAGCACATTTATTGGATTACACCTTAGCTGACCTTCCCAAATTTATCAGGATAATGGCTGCAGATAAGAAAAAAGAGCTACAACTTGTTTTTGGAGAAGACGTTTCAGTTGTGCTTACGCAGTTAAAACATTATAATAATTTTATAGGAATACCTTGCCCTTGGGGATACTCCTATTCTGGAATTAGAGAAATTTTATTGTTACATTTCTTTTTTATATTATCTTCAAGACAGTTTTAAAGCAACATAAGATAAATCGTAACACAGTCCTCTCTCACTGGAGTAGGAGTGATAGCAGGGTAATGACAAGCAGTTTATTTAACATGTGCTGTCCATTGGCATAAATTCACACAAAGGGGAGCTCTTTTGATCCTTTTGGCATGAGTTCAAGATTGTAAAGACACACACTGCACCAGGGGGTGCCTCTCACACACAGGGATGCAATGTTTCTCAGAAAGGGTGGGCCAGCATCAACCCCAGACAAGGTCCCTTAGCCCCTGCTGGTGAGGACATGGGTGAGTGTGAATCTCTGCACCATCCCTGCATTGCTTGCATGGCTGTCACTCTGGTAATAGTTTTTGGGTGCCAAGGTGACAAGGACACTGCCATGAGCTGAAACTGACCACCCTTAATAGAAGGCAGGGAGAGAGTTTGGACACCTGTGTTCAGCAGTGCCCTCCTGATACCTCGTGGTCCTGCTTAATTCTAGGCAGCTGAGTAGGAAAGCAAAGGTGACCTGGGCTGAGTCCATGTCTTGCAAGCGAAATTCTCTCTGAATCACAGAAGCAGTCAGAAATTATTAAATGCAAGTTTTTTCCTTTCAAGATTGCACATATGTAAAAGCACAGAAAATTACAAGACTAAATCATCGTCTTTAGCCTCAACAGAACAGCACCTAATGATGTTTTCTGTCTTGAGAGGTGCTGTAGGAGAGACTGTATTTAAAGAATTCAGCTAGAACTGAAGTTTTAGAAAGGATCTGCATGGCCTTCACCAACATGACCAGTTCTAGCCCTCTGTACAGTAAATTGAAATGGACAAGATGACCAACATGATCTCAAAATTGCCATGACTGCAGTGGCATATGAGGTTTAACTTGCCTGGGGTGTTGTTGGAAGAACTGCAGATGCATTATGAAAATAATCTAATTAATATTTTCCTCCTGTTTGGTGCAGTTTGGAAGTACTAGTGTGATGAGTAAAGTACAGAGCACCTCTTGTGTAGCTGCAATGTGCTTCTGTGTACGTATCACACCTTTTAAATTGCAGTAACTCATTGGAAAGTTCAGAGGCAGAGAACCCACTGTGTCTTTCATTAAGTAAAAGGAGGCAGTAGTAAAAGACAAGATATTAGGTGTATAATTTCCATGGATGGGAGCAGGGGCAAGGTATAAATTGTGTGAACCCCCTAAGTAGAGGCCTATGGAATGCTATGGTCATCTGACTCCTCTATTAAAGGGTATTTTCCCCAGTTTTTACCTGTTCTGCTTAAATCCTTGCATAAGAGGTCAGTGCAGCAAGACCTTAACCAAAAAAACACCCCAAACCAAACATGCCAAATTTCAGCCCATAAAACAAATGTTTGTGTTTTTTAAAAACAAGAAAACTTTGTGACTCTGGAGAAGGGGCTTCCAGCAGAGACTGTGAAAATGAAATGCTGGAAATAGCAGCACACGTAAGCTCAGGATTTTTTGTCCCTGCTGTGAATTATGTATTGGATGATGATTGCTTTGTCTGGAATTGGACACCTACCTTCCAAAACACTTGAGTTTTGTCCTGAATTTCCAACAGAATGCCTGTTTGGAAAAATAGCACTTTGTGGGAGGTGTACCAGGTAATAAGATGTACCTGGTCTGATGGTATTTAAGTTTTTGTAAAAGCAAATGCTCTGTGGCCCATGCTGGTGAAGTATTTAAATAGCAAAAAATCTTGTTTGACCGTGCACCATGGTCAAGATGAAATCTACTTGTGTACAGCTCTCAGAGGCAGCTTGATCCAGAGGGAACTGGGCTGGCACTCTGGAGATGTGTTTCATTCCCAGCAACCACTGCTGTGCTAAATGACCTTGAATGTAGTGTTTCCCCTCTCCTTCCTCTCAAAATCTCTTCTGTCCTTGTAACTTGGCAACCTCTTCAATGTGATTTGCCTCTTACTCCCCATGTGTATGGCACGTAGCAGTGTGGAACCTTGGTCTGGGTTGAAGGCCTTTGGGTGATGTGGTTGTGCAAACAGGTGGGAAACATGAAGGCAGAGTTAGGCAAGACATCTAAGGACTCATGCCTGTGTCCCTGTTTCTGTGTCATTGCTCCCAGTACTAGACATCTGTCACTATCCAACACTTTAAGCCAAAGCACTATTTTGAAGGAAAAGAGGCTCATTCTCAATGTGAGCTACAGAACAATAAAAATGTAAAGAAAATTAAATTTAAAAATCAGTGATATATTTTCATTAAGTTTCAAGCATACTGGGAAGTAATGTCTTGTAATGACTGGAATTTAAAAGGGATTGAAATGTTTGACAGTGCTGGTGGTTATCCTGTCACTTCTTTTGATAACAATTTGGGGTTAATAAAAGCAGAGAAGAGGCAATGGATGTATTTTCTTGCAGAATGGTGGGACAGGATTGAACAGTTTCAGCTGTACAGTGGCAAGCCAAGGCAAAATGTTGAGTGCTGAAGACAAAACAAAATAAGGCAAAATGTTGAGTGCTAAAGACTCCTAGGAGGTCACTTCCCTGTGAATTTCCAGTTGTAGTGCCCCACTTATAGCTGTATCAGCAATGCACAGCTGACAGTTCAGGTGTTTTATCTTGGTTTATGCAAGCTGTGTCTCCAGCCATGATTAAAGCTTCCAACCCAGCAAGGGGAAGCACATACTCCCAGCTTTTAGAAAGATCCTTCTGATTGCTCTTGGTTTGGGCTGTGAGCTCTGTGGAAAACAGATCACTGAATCTGAACTCATAATAGTCTGTGCAAATTTGCTAGTCCAGGCTCAGAGTCAGTTTCATTGCTCCTGGTACTTGCCTGAGCCTGGCTGCTTAGGTTGGTTCACACGAAAAGGATTTTGGAAGGGTATGTAACAGAACTCCAGTTGTTGTCAGGAATTTATTTCTTTCTTTTAAGAGAGAAAATTTAGGGGTACAAGCAGATGGAGATTGATTTGGTGGGTTCAGAATTAATTCCTCCCTCCTGGAGCATTTATGTGACAGAGAGTTTTATGGTTCCTCACTTACAGGACTCAGGGGAATATGGCATTTTCAGATGTTCAGGTTGGGCTGAAATGATGGCTTAGCTTCTGCCATCTTCACAATATGATGTTTGATGTAAATAAAAGTTTCCTGGCCTTATTCTGCTGGTCTGAGCACATCTGACTGCTGGGCATCTGCACAGCTTTGCCAAAGAGTCTTAGTGTCCAGCAGCACAGCACGGTAGGCAGGCAGTGCTTTCCCAGTTGCAAAGGGATCTTGGTGTTTGTTCTCTTTAGGTCTGTGCATTTTGGTCTTTGTAGGCTTTTGAATCTCTTTGTTATAAGACAAAGGGACTCATTGGAAATAAGCTTATCTGCTGGAACTGAGAAGCATCCACTGTCCATCCTAAAGGGTTGATGACCTTTTAGTAGGACCATCCAGCTACTCCAGAGATTTTGTGCTACAGACTGCTTTTCCTGAAGGCTGTGAGTGCTGCTATTTTGTTGACTTGGATGGCTCATGTGGACACAGAGGGATGATAGTGGCTCACAGTGGTGTTCCCAAGCTGGCCTTGAGCTGGTGAGCTCCTTGTAGCAGCACTATATGTCTTGTGCAGATTCACTGCAGCCTGCTGGATGTGGCTGTTCTCAGTGGGCTGTGACACTTTTGCCATAGTCATGGCCATTAGGAATTGCATGGGCTGTTCTGGAGATGGGGTCACCTCTGAGAGCTATGCTCCTGCTTCTGGCTGCAGCATGTTGGCTTTGTGCTGTCTGGAAAATCCGGGCGGATTACTGGGAGTAGGAAAGGAAGTGTCGGGGTAATCTCAGTAGGTTCCTCACAGCACTCAAAATGCAAATCCTCTACATCCAGAAATGTTTCCTCCTGCAGTTCCCCTCTCCAAAGGCAGAGTGACATTCCCACCCCACGTGGGTGGCATTTGAGGTCCCAGGGTTGGAGCTTTCTGGGAGTACCAGTGTGGGTGCACTGGCTGTGAGCAGCACATCTGTCCTGCCATCCCTGACATCTCTGCAGGCAGGAGCGTGCACAGGACAGGGATGCTCAGCCATGAACTTGTGAGCTGGGAGGCATAGCCAAGAGATGATTTAATGTATGGATTTGGTTGTTCTCTCTAAGAAGGGAAACCTTCCTGCAGTCATCAGCTCCAGCCGGTGCGTGCGGCAACTGATGCTGCTCTGATTAGCAGATGCCTGAATCGGTTGCATCTGCTGGTATGTATTAAACCTTAATCCTTTTGATAAGAGCATGTCCGTGAAGATTTTTAAAGAAAGTTTTCTGAGATCCCGGATTATCAGCCTGTCACAGATGAACAGGATAAGAGTGACCTTTGCAGGGTATTATTTCTTCCTCTTGTACTATCATCAGAGTGAAAATAAATCAGCACTACTCCTGCTGTTTCTTTTTCTGATATATAATCAAGTTCACAGAAATATCAGTAAGGTTTTCTTTTCCATTTTTCCCGTTCTCTTTTTCTGCATCCATTTTGATTTTCTGCCTATGTGTTTGGCTAAAGCTGTAGATTACTACTAGTATTGGATATATTGGACTTTAAAATCTGTGCAGGCATCTCAAATTTGTATATGGATAAAGATAAACATTTACTTTGGGAACAGTGATAAAAAGCAAATAGTACTTCATAATTTGGTCTTTTTCTCATTCTGCATTTGTGATTGTTTTGCTATGAGTGATTGAGAGCAGGGCTCTTATTCTCTAAAGCTTTTCAAGGCCTTCTACCTATTGTTATGTTTTGTTTTCTATCTTTTTCCCCACAATGGGACTGAGCTGCTGTAAGCCATCATCTCAGGAAGCCTGTCATCATTTCCCCATCCTTGCATTTTGGCACTCTGTGGTTTGGCACTCTCCTCAAAGGGCTGCGGCGCACTCCACGAGCTGTCCGTGTGTCCAGCCAGCAAAGAGCAGCTGCCTCTGGGGCAGGAACCTGTGTTTTGTTGGGACACGGCCTCTGCTCACGTTCTTGCATGGGTTGATGCATCTGAGTGCTTCAGCAGCGTCGGATTCGCCACCAGGACAGCAGCCCTGTGAAATGGGGAAGTACACTGGCTGTCTCATGGGCAGGGGAGGAACCTAGGCTCTGGGGGATCAGATGACTTGATTTGTGCCTGAGTCACCAGAGGAGCTGAGGCCACACCATGGGCACCCTGTCATGGATTTGTCTTCATCTCATGCCCCATGGGAATGGATGGACAGAGCGTGTGAGAACACCCCCTTGCCAGGAAGATTTAAAGAGGTCTCGGGTGTGGGGTTGATTTCCCCATGTGTGGCAGCCACTCTTGTGCCCAGTGCCTGCCAAGGAAATAACTGGAGTGTTCTGAAATGAAAGCACAGTTGATAAATTCTTCCTACCCAGCACCCATTGGTGTCCAGCAGTTGGCTGTTCCCCACATACACTTTGATTTCTGTGACCACTTTTAAGGGGGTGTGTGGGAGGGGTGTCTGTGTGCAGAACTCTGTGGCTGGGGAGGAGGGATCCCTCAGATCCCTGTCCTGGGGAGCTGCAGGGAGGCGCTGCCTGTCCTTGCTTGGCCCATGGGGTGGCCCCACTGCACACGTGCACAGCGAGTTCCAAGCCTGCTGTGTGTCCTGCAGGCAACTTGAACTTTTGCTCTTCCAGACTGTGCTGTAACCAGGATCTCTGACCTGGAACATGGATTGTTTGGCTGACACACACAAACAAATGCCAACACTAGTACTAGGGGGAGAAGGGAAGTGGGGGGGCAGTCAGGAGAGGTAACAGATGAGAACAGGAAGGGTCAGAGTCTGCTCAAGACACAGGACACAAGTCCATAGGAAATCAGGCTTCCTTTGCTCTGCTCTCTATGGTTTCTGTTCCTTTTGTGTTGTGTTTTTCTCTTCTGTGCACAGGAGGAACCAGCTGCGTTTCCCTCCCTGCTAGGGAAAGGAAATGGTTCAGAGCCAAGGGAACAGCACAGCAACTTGTAGGAACACCTGCATGGCAATACATCACTTGGGACTTTGCTCCCACTGTGGACACTGCTGGGCGTATTCCCCAGGCCATTTCCACCAAAATGGGAGTGATGACTTTGTGGTTCATGTATCACACTTGCATCAAGGGAGGCATTGCCTTGGTGTCCTTCAAATTGCTTGAAATCTATCCAGAGACCATTGCAGGGCAGGTATAGATCCTGTTGATGGGAGTTCCTATGGAATTGTTCTCTTTAGAAGAGGAGGGCAGCTGCCTTCTGTAGTGATAGTTTCTAAATACAATTTGAAAGGTGAAGGCTTAAACAGCTGGGAAGCCCTGGGATTTTAAGTGTGGCCTTTGTGAGTTTGTTCTTGTTACTTATTGCTGCCTGTTTGCATGAGTGCTTGCAACTTTCCATGTGTTTATCCTTGCTGTGCCCTGGGGTGGGAGAGGTTTGGTTCTTTTGTTCTGCAGATGGAGAATGTGAGGCACAAGAGAGACCTTGCAGCTCATTGTAAAATGGGGCCTTGGACAGACATCAGTGACATTCTGGGTTAGTGTTGTCACTTACTGGTCCATCCTGTTCTCCATGGTCTGTTTTTCCAAGGGTCTGCCCTGCCAGGGAGGGAGGTCCCCTCTCCCTGGAGCCCTTGCTGGCCATTCCAAGGGCAGGTCAGTCTATTCCCAGCCTCATTTCAGGTAGGGCCACCTGTAAGGACATAGAGATCCACAGAAAAGTGAGACCTGGCCCTGTAGTTTCTACATCAGACTTTGTTACCAATGTGTAGATAAACCTGATCCATTTGTAGCCTGAATATATCTCAGCATTGTTCCAAGATGTTCTAGTTCAAAACCTAGTTCATTAAAGTAAGAGGCAGAGGCATCTGTGAATGGTTTGAGAAGCAGTGTCTATATTTTCTCTTATTGATTGCCTTTGGCCTTCCTGTCTGGAACCCTTTGAAAGATGGCTGTGATGCTGAAATGCATTGTCTCTTTCTGTATATTAAAGCTGCCTAGGCTAAAAAAAAACCCAGCCCACATCTAGCCTGTATTTGAAAGCCATGAATTGATAGATCCTTGCTCTAGCTCTTCAAGTAACTGTAAATTACTCCAGGCTGTTACAGTTTCATTGTAAGGAAGTTCCTTCCTTGACTCAGACTTCTTTGCATCACAGTAAAATGCAATTAGGTGACGTACTTATTGTGGCTTGGAAGCACTTAGAATTCTCTGAGCCTTATGTTGTCAACTTTTGCTCAATAGCAGGCTTGTGGACTGTGTCACTGTGCCTGTGTTAGCATATATTATCACCATATGGTGTTTCAGTAGTGAATAGGAAACTTCTTTAAGTATGTAAAAGAGGATGAAATAAAAAAAAAAATACAGTAAGATAAAACTAACATGCTGCTTCCCTGCTGAAAGTGAGCATTCTAACTAACTGCTGGTTCTATAGGAAATCGATAATATGTTTGTCCAATGGTTACTACTGTCTTCTCCCTCAGATTTAAAAAAGAAAACTAAACAAAAAAAAGGACCTGGCCAGAAAAAGGAAATTTTGCAGCAGTTATAAATACTTCTGCCAATGTTTGCAGTCTGATACAGATTTCTCCCTGCCCAAACAAAATATTTTGAGTCTTACAATGAATTCTTCACTTGGAAGGAAGTAGTTTCATGTGGATAAGTACAGTAAGAGCAAGGGTAGGTTGTGCATGGCATTATGCACCTCACAGGCAGGATTGTTGCAATCATCTCACCTGATTGCCAGTGTAGGCCAGGTCAGAGGTTTGCTGTCTTGCCATAAGTAGCACCGTTGTTTGTCTCTGGGTTGACAAGAGGCTGAGTACATTCCCCCCTCTGGAGTGATTTGTAGGATGTCCATGGGAACCCATTCCTGTCCCAGGCAGCTCAGAACCATGAAGAATTGCCATCCTGTATATCAGCAATCACTCCAGTCATCCCGGGGCCTCAGGCAATTTTGATGCTGTCTTCCAAAACCATTAACTTGTGATCCAAGGAGAATTCAAGAAAGATGGGAGGCACAGTTTTCTTTCCATCCATCAGAAAGCCAGGATGCACGTGCAGCTTCAAGCTGTGATTATCAAGTGGAGAAGAGAAGATGTTGGAGTCAATTACTGTGCTGGTTTGCAGAAAGATCAACTGTGCATTACATGGAATATCTGTGAGGCTAAGACACTTTTACAGTCCTAAAAAGTGGTAGAAAAACAGTTATTCAGCTGGATTTTTTTGAGCACTGAATAGTTCAGCAGGGAGATAGTACAGATATTGTTTTGAATTATATTTAATCTTTTTCTGGAAAGATTTTGATTGAAATCTGCATCAGCAGCTTATGTCCAAAGTTCAAGACAATGGATCTGGCTATGGAAAAGGGTTACCACAAAGATCACAGTGTTTTATGAGACCCCAGTGACAGCTGCTACCGTGCTCGAGACAGCACTCTCTGCTTCCTGAGAAAAGCTGTGGAGATACCACATAGAGGATGAATTGTTAAGTGGTTCCTTTGGGTAAATGTCGATCACTGTCAGGTTTTGGAGATATCTGGAAGGGCCAGAGTCAGCACCCCAAAGCAGGACTGTTTAATACTGGAAATCATCAGACTTTCTGGCAAGACTTGCCTTTGACAAGACTTGGCTTTGACGTTGTTGAGTAATGTGGTCATTTCTAACTAATGGCAATAAAACTTTAGGGAACACCTGCTGTTTGGATATTGAACATATGTGTGCGTGCTCATGTAAAATCACAAATGCAGGCGGGTCTAGAAAATACAATTTATACTTGGCATCTTTCCTACAAGTTGTGTTTCAGAACACCTTAAAGCTTTCCTGTAAATAAAATTGTTTCAGAATTGAGCTCATTAATGGAGAGAAGGAGGTGAGGTAAGGCACAAAGACAAAGGAGGAAAAAGGTGGCTTTTGTTTTGTTTTGTGGACTTTTTAAAGGCAAAGCATCCATTTGATGAATTCAATCATTTGATGAATGTACTCAGTAATTTCTCAGGAGGACATATGGACAATCTCAGGAGACTGTCTGCATGATTGGAGCTGCGTGGAGCCAAAACCAAAATGATGGGCTGATCACTTAAAAAGTATAAATGGAGGGAACATCTGAGGATCTCTGGCTGTTTTCCTTATGAGGCAGTGCTGGATTATCCCCTATAATCAGTGCTTTCGCCAGCCCAGTTTCAAATAAATTAAATGTAAATATCTCATTGCTTTCTTTGGGTGATTATTCCAGACTGAAATGTATACAGCTGCTAAGAGCTATTTGACTTCAGCATTTCCTTTCTTAATTTAATCTCCTTGTTCTGAGTGACACTTCATATATGTGTCCATGCATACGTCCTTGTACCATATGGACACATTCCACGTCTACACACACGGAGTGTGAGGAGGTTGAAATTCCCCAGTACAGACAGAGCTGTAATAAAAGGACTGACAGACTGGGGCTATAATATGCCTGACCTGACAATTAAGCAAACTTATTACCATGTCAGCCTGCCAGATGGATCATCTACTCATGATGTAACGTGTGTTGCTTCTTGAATATATTGGAGTGCAGTTTCCTATTTTATGTTTGTTGAGCTGAGAAAGGGAGAGGGAAGAGACAGTTTTATTTGAACTAAACCCACTCATTTCAAGTGTGTTTAATGATAGCAATATGTGACAGATAAAATAAAATCCTAGGCCCTGGTCCATGTTTATTTTAATTTCAAGCAATGGGGAGAGATAGAAGAGATAAAATTACAGGCTAAAAATGTCTCTTGATGTAAAATAGCAGCTTGAGTCCTGAAGGGGCTTTCCTTGCTGCACCCTGCAGGGTTCTCAGATACATTTGTCAGAGTTTTGCCAGGCGGGAATTAGGGGCTTTGACTGTAAGAAAAGTCAAGTTGGACTGATTGGCATCAGCTTTATAATTGTTTCCTTTAACTTAAGATAGTAAGGCTACACTGAAAGAGTCGGGAGGAAAGCAGTGCTCAGTCTGAAGCATCTGTCACTAACCTGGACTCTCTTTTAACCAAGTCCCACCCTGAACCTGAGGAGGAGGTAAGTTGTTCTCAGTTCTGTGTTGTGTCCCTGAGACTGCCAGACTTCTACCTGCTGTTGTGTAACCTTGGCTGAGCCATCTTCTGCCTCTGGGCTGCTCTTGTGTTAAACAAGGAAAACCCATTTCTTTGCCCACCTGCTCAGTGTGCAGTGTTTGGGTGAATGTCCAGTATCTGGTGCAATGAGGATGTGTAGGGGATGTTCTATTTGTGACCTTTAGTATTTGCATCCAGACTGCTGGGGTTTTGTTCTCTCCACTCTTCTGTGACAGTAGCATGGGTGGATTGGGATAAAGTGTCTTTTTTCAACTCTTACATAGAGCACAGCCTTGCAAGTTTGTGCAGCTGTTTCACCTTTCTGTGTGGCTAAGTTGGCCAAGGTGCTGTTCTCCATTTTAAGCTGTTCTATGCCTGAACAGCTTAAGAAGTCCCTATGCATCCAAACCAGTCCCTCAATCTGCTCTTACACCTCGGAGGAGCTGTAAGCCAACAACTCAGGGAAACATGAAGGTGATCCTCTTGTTCTGCAGTGATGCTTGAACTGGCTTTGCAAGTGGAATGTTGTTCCCAACAGCTGGGAATTTTTCCTGCACACAAGTGCAGAATAGTAAAAGGGAGACAGTACTAAGATTAGTGCCCAGAACTGTCACCTCCTTTGGAGATGCATTGTGTGGGGATGTACCAGTGCATCCAGCACTGGCTCCATCACGTGCTTTTGACTCCATTAATTGCACTTGTATGCAGAAGACACTGCAATATCAGATTTGGAAGCCTGTCCTCTGGGGAAGTTTTAGTATCTTATTTACTATCAAGTTTTCTTGAGTGTCTCAAATGCTGGCTCTTGTGAAGACTCAGCTTCATCTCTGTCTTGTCTCAGTTGATGAAAGCATTTTGGTATCCTGGACTCAGACAAATGCTCTTGTTGTAGGATTTGTTGTCTGCAACTGAGCTTGGAGGGAGTTGAATCTGGAGTGTATTCGCTCAAATACATTTGGTCCTGACTCTTATCATTAGTGTTGCTCAGCTGCTGGTGCTTTTTTAAAGACAGAAGTAGCAAAAGTCTGGTTTTTAGAAAAATAACCTGCCTGGATGAAAAAAGTGGAAATTTTAAACCTTTGCTTTTCAGTATCTTTCTCTCCTATGTCTGGGTATATAGGGCTGAAATTAAGAACCTGACCTTGCCCACCCTGTGTAAGATGAGTGGTCACTCCAGCTCAGTGTTCTTCCCCATAAATAGCAAAGAAAGGAGACAAGAGTGGTGCAAATTCCTATCTACACCTCTCCAGAATATTTCCCTTTATCTAAAAATTTCCTGTTCACAGAGAACTGGCTTGATTTAAATTATGTCTTCCTTAATATTCAATCAGGGATTTTTCCTTCATCAGCTCATTCAACTGCTTTATGAGCTCATGTAAATCTCTGGAATTTAAAACATCCCATAGCAAAGAAGTTCAGTGGAGGTGGGGCAGACCCACCTTATTCTTGATATTTTCCCTCTGCCTCCCCCAAGGGTGGTTTCTGTTGCTTCTTTCTAGAACTGGAAGTGACAGAACAATCATTCCTACTGTTTGTGCCAGTCTAAGTCTTAGCTGTCTCTTTTCAAGGCTCAAGGCTCCAGGGATACTTGGTTATTTCAGAGGAATGTGAAAAATATAGGTGCAGTATCCATTTGTTTCTGATCAGGTATTGCTATCTAGCTGAAAACTGGTAAGCTTATATGCCAAAAAAAAAGTGGAAGTGGCTTATTGGACCTGTGTTATTTTTTATTTGCTATTGACTTACTCTGAAACAATGGCTTAACTGTGGATTTTACTTATTAGGGGTAAAGTCTGTGATTTGGCTGTGGGACTTTCAGAGTAACTTCTGTAGTGCCCTGGGTTTTTTGGTAGTTTTCTTTGGAGTTTTTTTCCCAGTTAATGCAGGATTAAACAATTTGTGAGGATTTTGACATTTTTGCCAAACTTTTTGTGCGATAGTTTCCAAACACAGTATCTATGGGCACTTTGCTTGCAAATACAAATACAGCATGACTGATTTGAGAGAGCTGTGATGCAGCCACAGTACTTTGGAACAAGATGGGATCTGCTGTTCTCCCTTTCCTCACAGATCTCTGATATGTCCCTTTATTTTCAGTGAGATTTTTAATTTTTCTAGCATTAAGTTTTCCATCTGTAAAATAGAGGTGGTAATAATAACATATCCCACCTGGCTGTCTGCCTTCAGAAAGGATTTTCAAATCTCCAGCTGAAAATTCTTCTGCAAGCACAAAAATATTACAGTTTTGCCAGCTTATGTAAAAAAATGCTTCTTGCCGTGAAAAATCAGTATATCAAACACTTTTATTTTCTGTAAGGGAATTCAGCATCAAACTCTTCCAAATGTGTTAGGTAATGTTTTGCATTATAGATTGTATGCTGTTAATTTAATTTCAAGTTCTATGCAGAGAAGAAATTGTTGAGTGTACTTTAGTGATTTATACTATGATTTGATCAGTGTGTTAGTAGTCTGGCAGATCTTAACTTCCAGAAACATCTAAGAGTTCAATACATTAGAGATGAATAAGCTATGTACATGAACATGTGTGCTTTTATTGCTAAAGCTAAATTAAAGCTTGAGCCCTTTTGGGCTGAATTACCCAGCACTTCTCCAGCTCTTTTTCTGTCTTTCAAAACTCTTCTGTGCAACCAGTATGATTTTAATGTGCTCTGCATTATTTTTTTGCTTTAACTTGAAGACCTGGAGAGACAGTGAAAGCTCTGTATAGAGTGTATTGTACAGTGAGGGAGGGAGCCCAACAAAGCTAATTATACAGACACTCCCACTCTATTACCCTTTAGAGAAATTGAGCCTAACATTCTGCTCTGAAGCTTGTTAAACTATTCTTTTTGGGTGCAAGGAGCTTATTGAGGGAATGAAATAGCTACACTGTGTAATCAGAATGGGAATTGGAGCAGATCATTATATTTACTCATTTGATTAGCCATAAAATAGCTACTGAAGTCCCCATTTTAAATCTGCTTAGCAATTGTGCAGCAGGGCAAACTGGGTCTTTTAATTAGAAAAGAAAAGAGATTGCAGTATTTTTTTTATAAGTAATAAATATATAAACACACACACATTGTGATCCTGTTTATGTAAATAACCTCTTCCCTGTGGGTGTTCTTGCCTCCTAATTGTTCAGGGTCTGTCTGCTTCCAGCTGCAGAGAAAGGGAATGACACATCTATGCTAGAAAGCATAATGTCTGGGACTTAAACCCAGCCAGAGATTTAGATTAGCCTTTAGGGTAGAACTGCTACAGGAGGGATAGGTAACTCCAGAAGAAGATGGCATGGAAAAGCAGAAGGTCATTGATCAGTGGAGGGACTTTAGGTCAGGTTGTGCAAAGGTCTGTCTGGAGTGGTTTAGGCTCAGTCCTGCCTTAAGGGAGAAGGACTGGGCTGAACAGCCTCCTGAGGTCCCATTCAAACTGTAAGATTTACTCAACACAGGTCATCTTCAGGGGCAGCCTTGAGTGAGTCCCATTCCCAACCCAAAAAAGGGAGCTGGGGGCTCAGGCAGGGGCAGGGCGCAGACCCCGAACGTCTGAGAGCAGCAGGTTGGAGCTGCCTTGCAGGCACTGCTGCCTTTGTGCACAGCCAGGGATGCCCTGCTTTCCCTCTAAGAAAATTCAGCGTCCAGCCATGGCCATAAAGGCTTGGAAAGGAGCCATTACTGAAGGTTTCATTTTCTGGCTTCCTTTGCTATCTGAGGAACTTGCAAATCAGAGCAGATGTTCCAAAGGCAGCGAGCTGTTGAGCCACTGATTTCTCTCTTCAGGATGGTCACAGTCTTAATATTTCTTAAGTATAAAATATGCTGTTAGGAAGTCAAAACCTGTGAAAGTATTTTAGCTTTTTATTTATTTAATTTGGTTTTAAGGCAACCAAAGCTTAGTTACAGAGAGCAGACTTGTTTTTAAAATGCATTGGACTGTGTGGAGGGCTGACCATTGGTAAGCCTGTGTTGTGGTGCTGTACTTCTGTGGGTCACTGAAAAGTCATGTTCTAAATGACAATAACAAAATCATTCTTTTGATGTTATCTGTGAATGACAAGACCTTTGGGCAGCAGGTAGGGGCACGGTAGAGCTTTACCATCAGTTGCAAGGGATGAAATGAGTTTTTGGCCTAGTGACTCTTTTTTTTTTTGTGGATGTATTCTCCACTATTTCCTTTTTCATAATTGATTTAACTGGTCCGTGGTTTAGAACTCACTTGCAAATGCCCAGAAATCCTACTGTGTTGAGAAGTCACGTCCAGAGTGGCTCAGAGCAATCCATCCCAGATGTGCTTTGGGGACCTAAAAGGCCACACCTCAGGGGAAGAAATGCCAGCACTGGCTGTTCTGCATCTGCTGAGAAAGATGTTGGTGCCTGGGGATTGTTGCTCTGGCATTGTTCCACAGCACTAAATTGTATAAGCAGGACACTGGGGAGGCAAAAAAAAAACCCAAAAAAAACACCAAAAAAAGCCCCCAAAAAACCGCCCCACCAAAACGTGCCTTTGTTAGGCCCAAAATACCATTAGTTGTAACTCCCTGGCCAAGAGAACAAGCACCTAACTATAACGAGGTTAGAAGTATATTATAAATTTTAGTGAATGCCTGATTCTCTTTTTAATGTGGCTGGGACACCTGCAGTGAGCTGGGGCTGTTCTGCATTGCCCTGCATCACTGCAACCACCTCAGAGCCCACCTGGCTGTCAGGGGGAGCAGGGGTAAAGGGCAATTGCATGGTTCAGTTTTCACTTGATTGTGGCAGAAGGGCTTTCTCTGAAGTTCTGCACACCCGTAGCCATTGAAATTAATGGAACATTTGACATTGATGCCAATTCTCCTTTTCTTTCCATCCACCAGCCTGCTTATATCCTTTCTGTGCCACAGGGGTGGAGACAGCCCTAGTCTAGGTCTCACCAGCACAGTGTATGCAGAATAACTGGCCAAGTGAGGATCCTGGAGGAACATTTTTAATGTTACATCTCCTTTTGGATACATGCCTTTCCCAACTGAGTGGCTGCTCTGCACCCGGGGAAGCGGGGTTTGTGTTTAGAGCACGTCTGTGAATTGCGGTTGTTGACTGGATCAAGCTGTCACTGTGTCACTTAAATGTTACAATCTCTCAAGCTGTCATGATGACTTTTAAATCGAAGCAAAGGTGATGGCTTCCTTCTCACATCAACAGCCGCGCCATTTCCAGAGCTCTGCGTTCTGGCGCTCCGCCGCCTGCCTTCTGTTGGAGGATTTTTATCCCTCCAGCCTTTTTCCTGGGGTTATTTGCATCTCACCTGCCTGGCTGCCGTGAGGGCACAGTTAGATCAGGACACACAGCTCCGTGCTTCCAGTAAGCCAGGTGTTTCCAGCCAAGAATGTAACTTTTCGTAGTAATTTGGTGTTATTTGCATAGGATTCTCTCCCTTCCAGGGAAAAGTGTACTCCTGTAATCTGATCTAAAAGAGCTCCTAAAGGAATTATTTAGCTATTTCTCTAGAAGTATGTAATAAATTTCCCGGGAGGACTGGTGCTCTTCTACATGATGGAGGAGTGAGAAAGTATTTAGTGAGATTTCCCAAGAGATGAGCCTGAATGTGTCTTTTCTGTAGACATATCTGCTGTTATTGCTCATTGCAGGGACATGCTGCAGTTTACAGAGGCAGCTTTGACTTTGCAGGAGTTCTGCCACTTCAGAAAGGGCTTTCTCTTCTGAAAAGCTGATTTCACTTATACTTGAGTCCAAATACTTGGGTACCTCCACTCAGTGAAGAAATTCTGGGCTGGACTGCTGTGGTGGTCTCACATAGGTGGAATGAGCTTCCTTCAGGAATGAACACACAGAATGCCTTTATAATCTGTGAAATGAAGACAAGGGCACAGCTATTTCTGTACATGTCCAGCTGTATATGTTGGGAAGTCTCTGGAATTTTTTCAAAGAATGTGTGAACTGCATTTGTAAATGCATTTGGCATTTACAAAGCAACAAGTCTGATGCATGTGTTCATGTGACAGGCAATGGGAATTCATTGCACTTTCCAATTAAGAAGTCTGATTTTTGAATCCATCAGAAGTTGTTGGTCTCATGCTAATCCCATAAGACGCTGCCTGGACTGGATCAATACCCACCAGGAGCCTGATGGACCTGAGGTTATGGTGTGCACTCCTGATCCAGTTGTAGCAATTGGTGCTTTCATGTGAAGCATTTTTAGGTGAGGACATGGTGATTTGCAGTAAGCACAGGTGAAATTCCTGAGCTGCTGTGGCAGCTGAGCACTTAGGTGCTGGTGGTTTTGCTCATAGTTGCAGAGATTTTGGGTAGGAGGAGAAGAAAATCAAATCTTGAGTGTTATGGGAAATTTGGTCTTTGGCATCTGTGTAGGAAAATGTTTGGCATTCAGCATCCACAGGGAACTTGGTGCTCAATCAGGCAAAGAGCTAGAGGAGCTGAAGAGTATGACCTTCTGTCCATTTTAAGGCATGGTCACTGCCTTTTAGCCCATTGAGGCTAGCATTTTCCAAGGAATGTTCTTTCCCAGGCTAAGCTGGGAGGTGAGAAGGCTGCTGGTTTTGTGAGCTGGGTGAATGCAGGAAGCCCCAGAGCCCCATTTCAACCGTTCTGCAAAGGACCAGGTCACCTCTGCTTCTGGACTGGTGACACTGCAGTTGAATTTCTCCATAGCTTTTGGAATTCCCAATCTCAGGTCACCTCGAGTTTTGGCAGAGCAGGAGATGGTGTGGAAATGTTCCCCCTGGCAGGGACTGGCAGTGACTGGATTCACCATTGCAGTCAGCTCTTGGTCCAAGCACTCCATTGATGTAATTAATGCTGCATAGCGGGGAGCAGCCACTTCTCTGAAGCCCTTTGCAGGATCCTTGGAATCTGCCCATGCACTGTTTCTGTCTGTGTGTCCCTGTGCCATTCAGGGTTGGAGGAATGACTAAGTAGTGCTGACGACATCAGCTGTTGGCCTGTATTAATTATTTCCGCGGGTTCTATTTACTTGCGCGTTCCCTATGGGAATGTTGTGCATACAGATCACAGCAGCACTTAATTTTATTGCAGAGAGCGGCTGAGGTTGGGGAAGGGGAGGGGTGAGAGGAGAGAAAGGGTCGTGTATGCGTCAGCCCTGTCAGGCTTTTCCTTCTGTTTCATTTGTGCTGAGGTTTTTATTATCATTAAGCCGATTGTATCTGTGGCACAAAGGGCTGAGTTACCTCGGTAACCACACTAGCTGGGATGGTAATCCATTTATAGCATCACTGCTCAGGTCTGATTAAATTAGCATGCTGATGACGTAAATGCTTGGCTGGGTGATGCTGATGAGGCTGCTCCTAATAGGAACTCTCGCCCTTACATTTATTCTCATTTATTTCATGAGACCCCTGCAGGAAATGTACAGAAATAAGGCTACAGATGATTGACTCTTGTTTTCAGAACAACTTGTGCTGCTAGCAACAGACAGCACTTGATCTGAATGCAGACGGCAGCCTGCACATTTTGCCTTGTTTCTTCCCGCTGCAGAATTCCCCACACAGCCCTGCCGAGGCAGAGCCCTGCTCTCCAGCCCTGCTTGCCATCTGCCACAGCAGCAGCGGGAGCAGCTCCTCTGGCTGATGGGTTATTTCCAGACACTGCTACAAAAGAAATAAAAAAGGTAATAATAAAAGAAAAGGAACACCCTGGTTCCTTACTCCCTCTTGTGAGATTCCTGCAAACACAGACATCCTTTTACTCACTCCAAACAAGCCAGTTATTTATGTCTGAATTCTCGGTGTCGAACAATACTGTTCAGTGCTCACATGTGGATCAAATGCTTTCAGCATCTTCTGTCCAGCCCCTTGAGGGAAAACACTGACAACTGCATGATCACATTGCTGTGCCTGTTGTTTGCTGAAGTGGCGAGAACAAGAGGGCTGAGAGTTGCTGAAACTCCTGGATTCCCTTCCCAGACTTGCCTCTGATTTAGTGGATAAGGAGTCTTTGGGGCAAGCAGGCTATTTGGGACTCCCAGGACTTCAGTCTTTCATCTGTAAAAACAGAATTTAAAAAGATGCTTTTACTTTTTTTTTTCTTTTTTTTTTCCTTTTTTCCTTTTTGCAAGAAACATGGGAGTAATTAAGAGTGTTTAAGTTCCAAAAGTATTTGGAGATCCTCAGGTGGAAACTCTGAGGTTCTGAACAATTTGCCATTTTAATTGTCAGATTTGATTTATCCTGTTGGCATAGAAGGATTTAAAAGGAATTTTTGAACAAAAGCAGTTTTGGGATAGAGGACTAAAAATGCAATAAATTTTAAGTAGCAATAAATAGTTTGGCATTTGCCCTGGAGTATGAGCAGATGTGGTTGCACAGAAACCACTGGACTACACCTGCTTTCAGTTGGATTTGGACATGGAAATCAGTTATTTTTGAAATAACAGGCATGGTTTTGAGACACAAACGTGAATATGTCAATACTGTCGTTTTCTGGGCCTGCAAATTCTCACCTAGAGCTCAGAGGGCTTTTCCTTGGTAACACTGGGATAAAGGTCGCTGGGTACATGGGAGCCCTCTGCCATGCCTTTCCCAACTATGGTTGCTCTCTCTGAGAATTATCCAGAGCTTGAAGGACTCTGCCCAGAATCTGAAGCTCTACAAAGGTGAGGGGCACTGAATTTGTCAGTGGCAGTGCTTCACCTGCCTGGCAGCCAGCTGAGCAGGAGCATCCTGATGCTGCTGCATTTTCTGCGTGCTCCTGTGCAGTGATAGGGAGCAGCTGAGCTGGGGATGCTCCTGCTCATTCCTTGGGCTGCGTGGGACACGTGTGCTCCAGCCCTGCCAGCACCACGCTGGGAGCTCAGCTCTGCTCCTCAGCCTCCTGCCAGAGCAGGTGCACTCTATTAATGATGGTGTTTCGAAGACTTTGATTCTACCTCTGCCTCAGTTCAAAGCATCCTGCTGTCAAGAAGTCCTGCACCCGTGGCCTGGGATGCCTTACCCTGGGGCTTCCCTTTAAATTTAGACTTCTACGGCTAATTCCATTAATTTACTCTTTTCAGTGCGAAAGTCAGCAGCAGCAGCGTGTTCAGGAGGGGCTGTGGGTACTCCTTAGCTGGACTCTGCTTCCTCCACAAGCAACAGGCATGAGCAGCATTTTCCTGGTTTATTTCCTGGATAACCTCCACCTCCTGGCAGATGAGTTGCTCCGAGGGACACCGAGTCATGGGCACCCACCCAGCACATGAGGTGGTGGAAGCTCTCAGAGGAAATGTCCAGCACTCAGCAAGAGGGACTCCAGACTGTACTGAGGCTTGGGAAGTCATTCCTTTCCTCCTCAGGTCTGCAGCATCTCTGCTCAATAAATAAATAATCTGCCCTCTTTTGATTGCCACCCTTTGGTTAATTAACCTGTGTGCAGGGGCTGGCAGGAGCGCATGGAGAGGAGGTGGCTGTCTCTGTTCCAGCAGCATTCACAAGCTGACTGGCAATATTTTGGCATCAAAACCATTCCTGTTCATTTCAGGGACATCACAAGAGCCTAGCTGAAGTCTGAGCCCCTCTTTTTCAGCCTTTTCTTTTCCCAAAGATTTATCCAAAATAAGAATATTTTGGTCTGAAGGGTCTGCCCCTGATTTGGTTGGCTGAAGGAGAAGTTACTTGGGCTCTAACAAGCTCAAGTCAGTCAAGGACCACAGGGCAGGAGGGGAAGTCCCACTGAAATTCCCCTCCCTTCCCCACGGGTTTCTGTGATTTTTGGCATGAGTGCATTGCCTTAAGAGTGCCTGGAAATTTTCATTATAGGTGAGCAAAATTTCAACTCATTTGTCTACCAAATTAGAGCAAGGCAGGAGATGAACAGTAATAAAATTCCTGTTTGTTGAAACAAACCCATTCTTGCTCATTTGGAGAAAAAGAAAAGCCTTTCATGTTTGCATGTGTTTGGATTTTGATGTTGCTTGAGCCTCTCTTTTCTGAAGTCCTTGGAATATTTGTGTCTTATTCCAGTGGGAGAGGAATCTATTGGCAAAATTTGTTTTAACATTATAAGGATTTTTTTTAAGAGGGGTAGCAAGATTTGGATTTTTTTAACTATTTGTATTCTTCCAAAGGAAGGTTTGCTGCTTATTATCTCACAGGCTTTTATCTGGTGCTGAGTCATGGAAGTGAGAGAATGTGTAGGCGTCTTAGCATAAGAGAGAGTAATACTGTCATTTACATTTACAGACAGTTATGCTTTCCAGAAAACTTTTTTTTTTGTGGGTTACAAAAGTGATTAATCTGCTGTTGAAGCTGTCAAAGGAGGTTTTCTGTTTAAGAATTTTTTGAGAGAGAGAAAAATCTGTTTCTACTTATAGGAAATAATAAGGTAGAAGTTGATATATAAAAGAAATACTGAAAGAACAGACAAGAAAATGTTCCCTTTCCTAATTATATTTTTCCCTTTTCTTTTTATGTGTCTATCCATCTATCAGCCTATATATCTATTCTTCTGTCTCACGGAAAAATCATGTGGACTTTGATACAAAGCTAAATATAGTAGAATTATGGCCAAGTTCAGTATTATCAATTCCAGCTGTTAAAAATATCATGGGATCAGTTTAAAATCATTTTTGTTTTCTCTTTAAAGAAAACTTATTTCAGTTTCTTTTTAGTTTTCCATCAGGCTCTTTAGTTTCTATGTTTTAAGCTTTTTCTGCACTCTTGAAAACTGCATTTTTTTAAAATTAAGTCCAGAGCCCTCAGTTAAATATTTCTCTGCAGTGGTAGTAGTAAGATAAACTATTACTATTTCTTTTCTTTTCCTTAGTCCTCTTTTTTTTTTTTTTAGTTTTTAGTTTTTTCCTTTGGCATTTTTTTTTCTAATTGCTGTTAGGTTTTTCTTTTATTATTAAAAAGAAAATAATTAATTACAGCTGAGACAAATCCTTTCCTCCTTAGGACATATTCTCAGTGGTGAGAACTGTAGTGCTGTTGGAAGGCTAAAGTGTTTACCAGTTGCAACCAAATTTGTATAGACCATCGACATCAATGGCATGATTAGCTGTGATTCTTGTTTGTTGTACCCATTTCTAAGGACAAACTGAACATGAACAATTCAGCCTGGAAGCTGAGTGGTTTTATCCCTAACAAAGTAGGCAGTGATGTTTTCAAGTGATCTTCTGGCACAGTAAGGGTGGGAGTATAAAAACTTGCTCTACTTTCAGCATAGTTTATTCCCATTATGAAGGGTATGATATGCCCAGCAAAATCTCTCTTTTGGGGGTTCCAGGGGGGCTGACATTGTGTGGTGGGAGCAAGGCAGTAAAGCAGGGTGCTGTGCTGGAAGCTGGAGCTGTCACAGGTAGCCTTGGGCAGAGAGAAGGAGCACTCATCATCGTGCCTGAGCACAGCCTGTGGGGCAGAAGGATGTCCCTCCTTGTCCCGCCTCAGCCCAACCCCAAATGGACTTTTGACAAGGGCATGTAGGGACAGGGCAAAGGGGAATGGCTTTAAACTGAAGGAAAGTAAGTTTAGATTAAATAAAAAGAATAAATTCTTCCCTGAGTGTGTTGAGGCACTGGCACAGGTTGCCCAGAGAAGCTGTGGCTGCCTCATCCCTGAAGAGTTCAAGCCCAGGCTGAATGGGGCTTTGAGCAACCTGGTGCAGTGGAAGGTACCTTGCCCATGGCAGGGCTTTGGAACTGGATGGATGTTCAGGTCCTGTCCAACCCAAACACTCCCATGACCGGGTGATCAATGCCACATCTGCTCACCTGCCTGGGTTAGAAGTGTTGTTTTTAGCATTTCCCTTACCCCTGCTCCAGTTAAAGTCTCTGGTCTCCTCATCCCCCATTTCTCTCAGCTGCCCTTTTTCCCTCCCCAACCATAGTAGCTTCAACCATGATCCTTTAACCTTCAGCAGAAAATTATTTGTGCCATGTAAGAGGAATATTGATTTTTACATCACATGGCCCGTGAGGCATCAGAAATCACATTTTTTCCCGTAAGTGTGGCTTATCTCTAGCTTTTAGGAAAAAATTAGCTTTGGGCCCTGTGAGATTTCCTGTTCAGGGTGAATGGGTTCTGCATTTAGATCTTTTCACTGGAAAGCCACGTGCTGCAGCTGGACTTCTAAATTAAAGGGGGAAGAGAATTAACCTGGCTTAACCTAAGTTTTGACAATTCCATTGGGAGGCCAGTGACTCATTTAGAGAATTCATCAAGTCCACAAGGGTTATAATGATACTTCTGAAAGCTTATAGAATGTCATTGCTTTGTGTTTCAACAATTGCGTCCTGCAGTGAATTTTTGTGGGTTGTTATGGAAAAAAGATTTATTGATGACTTGTGATGCCAGGATGTTTCCTCTGTGCACAATATTTTTCTCTTAAAATACAAATACATCATAAACCGCAAAAGAGGGGGAAAAAAAAAGGATGCATTGCAAAGTAGAAATTAAAATTTAAATATTTTAATCCCCTGGTAAATTTAGACCTAGACCTGAATTCTCCTCACTCCCTTCAAGTTCAGGTCTGGAGCTTAATTTGACCTGTGACAAACAAGAATTAAAGCCACAAGACTCCATTTTGGGTCCAAAATTCATTGCAGTCTTTGGACATCCACTGCTGAGTTTTGGAGAGCCTTGAGCCCTTGTTAGAAACATGGTTGAAGCCAAGCTCTCGGATTTAAAGTTAATACTCCCCAGTCCCAATATTTTTTAGCATTAATACTCTTGCCTCAGGGCTAGAAAGTCACTGCTTCATATTCTGGAGTTAAAAATGTCAAAATCAGTTAGACTGCAAGTTGCAGTAGCCATCAGTATGCATTTATACATCCACCACAAGGAAACAAGTGAGGAGAGATGGAGGATATGTGTGTTTGTTTTGAATTAGCACTCTTGGGTTCAATTCTGAATGCAGAAGGGTTCATGGCTGGGTGCACAGGTCAGGGTGCACAGCTGGCAGGGCTGCTACTGGGACAGGCTCAGCTGAGTCCTTGGAGGTGCTGAGCTTTAGTCCAGTGCAGGCTGTATTTAATCTCGATTAGAAGTTTCATTTGCTTTCATTCAGGCTGCAGCAGGATGAATTGCCAAGATCTCCAGCATGTTGAGCTTTGAGCAAAGCTGGATGATTAGTACCTGGAGGAGGTCGGGTTGGTAGGATTCATTCTCTTTGCATAGAAACCTCTGCTGTGTTCCCAGTAGTTGTAGGCCAGATACAGATCTGCAGCAACCCATGTGTTTGGGGTAAATCTGCTGGAGTCAATAGACACAGTTGAACTGCCACCACTGTCACCGATACCGGAATCGGGCTTGACAGAAAGTGCTTTTAAAAAATGTAATTCAGGCACTGAGGGGTAGGGAAGAGTATTTTAGTTCTAAGCTGTGATAACCCAGTCAGCAAGCCATGGAGTAAATGTTTTGGGATGTTATTTTGGTCTAAGAGCAGTGTAAATGGGAAAAAAATACAAATCATAACTTAATTGGGCTCATTAGGTCATTAGTGATGAAGTTTAGGAACTTTTGTTTTTCTTCCTAAAACTCACTGACCAGAAAGGAGTGTGGCAAAGGAGAAAAGTTGTTATTAAACTAAAATATAGTAATGAGCTGTATCATAAATGGTTGACATTTTTTGGACAAACTATATAACCTATTCAGCAGTATCAGTTATTGAAAACACAAACACAGCTCTTGCATTCCAGTAAGAATGAAGAGAAGGGCTTCTTTTTTTTTTTTTNTTTTTTGTGGATTTTTTAATATGAAAGCTTACAATGGCTATTTGTGGTCTCATTTCCTCAAGGCATATTTAGGAAAACTGGATTAATTTATAATGCCATTTGCAACAGAACGAAGCCTGGTGAGGCAATGGATTTGACATTCTTTTACACAGGCTTTTTACAGTGATACTGTTATGATTCTAAATTTTTATCAGTGGGTTATTTGAGTAAACACTTTATTTGCCATACATTTAATGTAATTATATGTTTTATGAAAAGAGGAAAATAGTGCAGAAACAGCGATTATTCTGAGTTAATACTTGAATTTAAAAATAATTTTTACTTTCTGTATTGTTTCATATCCAAGTATTTCTGTGGTACAGATGGCTTTTTTGCTTGTGCTATAAATTAATGCTCTCTCTTTCACTTTTTCTGACTGGTTATAGTACTGCCCTGGTGTTTTGACTAGAATTGCTGCAGGGGGTTTCTGTGTGTCTTGGTGTATGTATTTATATACCTGAGACTAATTTTAAAAGTTACAGCGGATGAATGAAAACATTTCCAATCAGATTTCTCAACATTGTGCTTGGAGTCTGTGATACTGTGGAAAGATTAAGGTATTTTGGGCAGTGGTGATAACCCAGGCAGACGGATAAATGAGGGAGCGTTCCACTCCACTTCCCAGAAGGAGCCATCTGGGAAAACTGTTAAATTTGACCTGTTGTTGGAGCTCATCAGCCTTTTGGAAAGGTGTACACTGAACCTAATAGGAAAATAACCTCTCTGTCACATATGCCTATCTTTTATGAGGTGTTTTTTTTTGTTGTTGTTGTTAGTTGTTGTTGGGTGTTTTTTTTGGTTTTTTTTTTCTGGTTTTTTTTTGGTTTGTTTTTTTTTTGGTTAGAATCTTTTTTTTTGGTGTGGCTGTATAGTTTTTTCCTGCTGCTAACCACTCAACTTATTAACTTGAACCATTTTGTAGCCCACTAAAAAATACTGGCAGATGACAGTGGGTTCTGGACCTCAAGTGAACCATAAGAAAGCAGATGTTGTATGAACACAGAATTGTTCACTGATGCTTCTGCTCTTCTGTATTCCTATTTGCACAGGCTTTAAAATGTGGGGAAAAGAAGAATGAAAACACATGGTTTTCACAGGAAGTAGAGACAATACTAACATTCAAAAATGTTTATGCCCTCTGGTAGGATAATGTTTTAAATCTGGTTTAATAGAGTTTTGGAATTCGAAAAGATAAATAGGTTATAAATGCAATGCAGCAAATAAATGGAATCGTAAACAAATAAAAAGTAACACAAAGTAAACCAAATAGTGTCTGGGTGCATATGTATTTCCTATTATTTTATGTGTGCATATGCACACTTTTGTAGTGTTCTCTAGAACCAATAAAGGAAAAAAGCTTGTATACTCTATAAACACTCTAAAACTCCTTTGCAATTTAGTAGGAAATAGAAGTTTTTATAGTGATTTTGGACTGTTCTTTGTATCTGTTGTTCAACACACAATAGAAAATGATAACTTTTCCATATAAATTGTAGAAGACTTCTCCAGAAGGCTTCATGTATGTGTAATTTTGTCCTGTCACTCACAGGCGCAGACCTCTTCCCTCACTCATGCATCTTCCATTAAACCTTCTTAATCCACTTTTTTGTAATCATGATGCATATCCATGGACAGAGATATAACCCTCAAACCTGCCCATATTTGTCATGCACAGGAACTTCTTTTCCATTACAAATAGCAAGTTATAAAAGGAAGGAAAAAAAGTCTGTGGGTGCTGTAATTATGATACTTCAAGTTTTACTAGCTTAGTAATAGCAAAAGTCATAAAAATACTTTGCTTACCCAAAGTTCTTATTTTTAGGGGGTGGGGGCTTCCCAATTTTCAGGCTTAGCAATATTTGCCTAGATTAAGCAAGAGAATTTGTTCAGCCCATTAGAAGGGCCCAGTTTGGTGAAAGGAAATGCTTTGGACATTCCTGCATTGCTAAGACTCAGGAGGTGTTCCTTAAGGAGCTCTGTTTCAATGCTCCGTGCATGTGGTGACCTGTCTTCACGTGGTGCAATGCTGGTTTTTTGTGATCTTTGCTTCTGAGATAGTCCTTGGTAGTTCTGCCTTTTCGTGTGGCCAAAGGGCTGTAGTGCCTTTTTACAGCTCTTTATGTAATTTACTGCTGAGTCCATGTGCCACTAATTAAATCTGTGCAGGGGGCTGCCATTGCATGGTCCTCAGGTCCAGATGGGTGCAAATAATGTCATTTTAGTGATGAGAGTGGGAAATTAGAGGACTATCCCAAGATGAATTCTCTTGACTGGCATCTTCTGTAGCTTTTTGACAGTTGTATCTCATGCTGATATCTGATATTGTTGTAGATAAAGTTGCTGCTTTAAAGTAACATTTAAAGTGCTCAAGTGGAATTGCTTAAATAGAAGAGTTTAAATCATAATTAACGCTTTCAATGAATCAAGATAGAATTATGGACCTTGACTGTCCACCAGCATTAAGAGTATTTAGGTCAATTGTTTGTACATATTTTAAAACTGGTCTCTCACAAAGTCCTTCTCAAAAATACCAGATGATCAGTCATCAGAAAAGGAAAAGCAAATAAAAAAGCTCCGAGTAGTCATCGTAGCGATAGTATTAGGTAAACAAAAAAGTAAATATGAAACTGAGAAGGAAATTCTTCCCTGGAATAACACTGTTGTGTTTTGGAGACCAAATTTTTCGGATGTGTTCAGACTCTTTGGAATTAATGGAGTGTTGCAAAGTGGAAACCCAGATTGCCTGAAAACACTTGACACCCGCACTGAAAGCTGAACCAAGGTGTGTGTAACTTCACGCATCGGTTGTGGAAGGCTGTTTCCCATGATAAAATATTGGAGGTCAACTTTTAGCACCTTGTCTTCTGTGCATCATCTTCCATGGTTTCAGGCTGGGCCATCACAAGGAGTACAAGAGAGGTTATGGACAGAAACATTAACAACTGTGTTGACTCCTTTTCCACCTGTGGTAGCAGCTGAAAAACAGATCAAAGCTCAGAAGCAGTTGTGTTCCTGTAACACTTTATGGCATTCACAAGGTATTCTCTTCATTTGAGAACCAGAGATGAACACTTTATTAGATTTCTCCTCTTCTTCTTTTGGTGTAATGCCTGGGAGCAGTCTGTTTGAGTATCTTGATAGCTTCTGGTGATCAAGCCAGCAAATTGAATCCCACATCTGCGAAGTCTGAGTGTGGCTGCTGATCCATGCACAGCCTGTACATCCGTGACACTCGCTTGTCATCTGTTAACTAGAAATGAGAGAATGATGAAAGTGTAAAGAAAAACTTCATCTGATTATAAGCGTGTTTTGGCTGAGGGGTTTAAGGTTTGGACCAGACTTCAAAACTTTGGATTGGGTTCTAAGGACATTTTGACACTTAAAAATAATCTGTGTTAGCAACTGAGCTGTGTGCACGGCATAGCAACAGTGCAGAGTTGTAAAGATGTGTCCTCAGTGTGCTTGGACTGTCTGGACCTTACAAGAAGGCCAGGGAGTGCTGTATATTGAAAATGCATCAGGTATGCTAAATGGGAGCAGTCCATCCACTCAAGATCTCTGGACGTGATGCAGCCCAGCTGGAGCTCTACCAGAACTCCAGGCATTTGCAAGTCCCAAATGAGAGGCCAGATTTCTCATTTTCACCCAGATGTTATTTCAGACAGAAAAAGGTTCAGACAGGTTCTGGGGCACTTGGCCATACATTATCACTAGCAAAGCAGCTTGTTCAAATGCAGAATTTGAAGTCAGCAGGAGATAGAGGTGTCTGCACATCAGGAAACCCCCTAAAATGCCTGTTCATATTTTCAGGTACCCAGAGGCCCAGGTTTCAAAGCAGAGTATTTCATTTTTCTCTGGGGTTATCTCTCCCATACTGAGGGGAAGCTGAGGTTTGCTACCTCAGGCAGAACGGAGGCTTGGCCCAGATGCTGCTCCTGGAAAAGCAGCAGCTCCAGTTCCAGTAGAAGCCACTGTTCAGCACAGAGGTGGAAGAGGGGGTGGGAAAGGGTGTCCCATTCATGTCAGCCCCCTTCATACTCCAGAAATAAACGTGCAACACAATCTCTTGGTCATGCCTTGGCTACAGGGTGCTGCAGGATCCTGGCAGATTGTCTGAGCTGCTGGCACTCAGAAATCCCTTTGGTGTACTGCTGTAGCTGAGCTTGAGTGGCAGGGCACTTTATGCAGGGAAAAGGGATCTCTGCTTCTTACAGTCACATCAAAATTACCTGCTTATTGTGGAATTTGTCTCCACTAACTTGTGCTGTCTAAATATTCAGTGACTTGTCTTGCCTGTTTTTACGTTTCTTTTACCGTCAGCGGAGTGAAGTAGATTCCCCCAGTGGATGATTCATCTCCCCTGTTTTAGGCTTCAATGTTAGAACGGGATAAATGACCGTGTGGAGATACATTTCAGAGAGAGAAATGTATCACCTCCAGCTATGAAAGGTGAATGCCCATCATTAGTGTTAGGAAAAGCCAAGTTAATTTTTCACCGTTTCCCGCCCTTCCCACCCAGGCCTCCAACTTCTACCGCCACTGAGTGCTACTTAAAGGATTTCAGGTGGCCTGAGCTGGCCCTGTGTTTCAGCCCAGCTTGTGTCAGTGGACCATGCAGGAGAGGGGCTGAGTTAAGAGGAGAGATGCTGCAGTGACCCATTGAACTGGCAGCCCCCGAGAACGCTGCATCCTGGGTTCAGCCCACCGGTAGTTGCCAGGTTTCTGCCTTTCGAGGAAGAAGAGTTGTTTCATTCCTATCCTGGAGTAATTAGTGGCTGAAATGCCAAAAAAAGGCATCCCCAGTTAGAGCTGTGGTTCTCAACCTCTGCTTTGCAAACCCTGGGGGTCCATGGATCACTCCTAAGGTAACTCAGAAGAATTCAATGAAAGGTAACTGAAAAACCCGTGTTTATTGTTAATAGATTAACTTTCTCCATAAAGGAGCTTGTCTCTTCTGAAAAAACATTTGGGGGCTGCCAAGCATAAAGGTTGAAAACCACTGAGCTGGAGTAATGTATCTTTATATGTGATAATTTGACAGCTAAAGGGCTAAAGCTATTCAACTGTACCTTTATGAAAAAATGTCTGGAGAATTGAATAGAATGTGATAAACTTTGTATTGGCATTTTTGATTCAGTCTCTGAAACCTGACTAACTGAAGGGATTCTATAAAAATGATTCTACAAATGTGCAAAGTAAAAGAATGAAGTCCTTTTCATATTGATTCCAGTTGATCATATGGAATCATGCTCATGCAGTAGACTGTGATTATTCTATATTCGTTTTAAGATTTAACCCTGACAAGTGGTAAAGAATTAGAGGTTAATTTCTGTAGAACAACAGGTTTCATCCCTAGTACCTATGCAATGACTTTTTTAGTTGTAGATGTATATTGAATTTAATTTAAGATCTATGTACCTAATTTCTACAGGATGAAGAATCAAAGATAGTCAGGATTTTGGGTTTCCCCACCAGGGTAGCTTTGAATCCCGACACCCAGCTCTGACAGTCATATCCCTTGGACAACTTACTCACAATGCCATAAGCTTTTCCTATAATGGTTGGTACAAGAAACTCCTGAAAATGTTTATAAACCTCCTCTGCATTTAAGAAGACAAAGTAGAATTTGCCAAGCGAAATTATTCCTCTCATGGTTATATATGGTAGACTTTTTAGAAGTATTTTGGGGTTTTTTTCCTCCCACATTTGATTTTTACTTGATTTTGTCAGTATTAGTTCACCTTTATGTGAACTGCTGGATAATTCATTTGTAGAAGAGGCAGTACATTTAGGTACTTCCATCTGTGTTTAAACAAGGCTCTTGTGCTTTCCCATTAAAAAAAAGATTTTGTATTATAATGCTTGTGGTAGATGAGGTTCTGAATTTAACTCCTTCCTACTCTAGTTTCTCTTAACGACTCTGTGTTATCAACACCTGGGGTTTCTAGTTTACTCTCTTTGCAAATAAGAATTTGCAAGAAGGGGTTGATGGTAAGTAGCGTGGTTTTAATTTGCACTTGCGAAGTGTGTCAGACAGTTTCATCAGGGCATGGCGAGCAGAGGAAAGCCTGTCTTCCTCTGAAAACAGCCCTCAGAGGATGTCAGAGAGCGGGTTTGGCTGCGATAATCACTTGCAAATGCAGTATGGTTTTGAAATGAGCTGTCCAGGAGCTGCTGGAGAAAGGGATGCCTGTGCTCCTATGAATTCACTCTTTGTCTTTCTCCTTTTTCTTTCTCCTGTTTCTACTTGTTTTCTTGTTTCGGGGCTGTCACTTTGATGTGCTTTTGGATGAGTCTACCTTGTTGTGTTGGTGGAAGTTCTATGGATTCAGTTGGATGAAAAATTTGTGGCAGTCATCTGTTTTGCTAGACTGTACCCAGTGATATAGATAGCCCCTTCCAAACTTCTGTTCATTATTCCATCTACCTGGCATCTTTAGAGCCTCATCCATCCCTCCTATCCTCCTAGTGCCTTCCAGACAGCTGTTGAAATCTCTCTTCTAGTGGTATCTGAGTACCCTTTTCTCATCCTTCCACACATTCCTGTCCTTAGAGCAGGAATCTTGTCCATAGTTCATTTATAAAATTTTTTCTTAATCCATTGGTAATCTTAAGGTTTAAGCCTGGGGTGATATTTGAGTGCATGGCTGGACTGTGGCACCCTTCTCCGTCTCAAGCAAAAGGGCAGAGGATTTATGGGGATACCTCACCTGTGCCCTTGCAAAAGAGCTGCAACCAACGTGTGTCCCCATAAATCATCGATGTGCCAGTAGTGTTAAATTCCCTGTAGCCTGTCCCATTTCTCTACTACACCACATCAGCTAGCCTTACACCTCCCCCCACTAAACCCCAGCTTTCATCACACACTTGCCCAGTGCCCTCAGAGGAATTCAGAATGAGTCATGAAGGGTGCCTCTGGGGACTCCTACTGATGCAAACTTCCTCCTCCTCAAGGCAGCCTGTGGTTTGATGCCACAATGCAGCCGGTACTTGTTAGCTCGGGCCTTTGCTGTGGAGTTGATAGCAAAATATGGGGTCTGCTCCCCCAAAATGACACCTTCCTTCACTGGATTCTGCTGCAGGAGGGGATACTCCCAGTTCATCCTCTCTGTAGTGCCAAATAATGGAGCTGCGCAGTGCCAGTCCACAGATTGTGAGGGTTTGGGGTTTTTTTTGGAACAGGGGTTTGTCATTAATTTGTAAGGTGTATTCCAGTTCAGGCAGGAGACTGGCATCAGCCCATTAAATGAAGCGTTATGTGGATGTTCATGTGTAAGATTAAAGTCCCCCAGTTGTTGAGATAGGATCAGAAGAGCTTTAGTAGTGTCTGTCATGACCTGCCTCCAGAGTCTGCATTCAGAAATACAGCATGTGGTGAACACGGCTCACTTATGTTGTTTTGGTTTGGTCTTTCCCCTCCCCCAGACAGGCCATTGTCTTTATAACATTATCTACCTTCTACCTCTTCACATGGAAAAAAAAAAAATTGCTTTTCTGATGGTAATTACACAGTGCTACATTGTGGACCTTTCATCCCATTATAGTAAGTGGACAAGCCACTATAATTTACTAGAATGAAATAGTGAGGAAATGGGAAAGTTTCTGGCACTCCCAGGCATAAATGCCAACCTGACATAAGAGAACAATTCTGACAGAAAACAAGTTTTCTTGCTAGCAATGAGTGCTGGTGCAGTTGTGTTCTGATGCAGGGATGGAGGAGTGCTGGCTTCTCTTCAGGTGCTTCAGAAGTAGAAGAACCAGGCAGTATTAATGGAGGGCTACAGACCCTTAACCTGTCTCTGCCCTTGCAGTTCAACTGAGACACGCTTCAGCTCTTCCTTGCTCTCAGTTTCAAAATCTCTTCAGTTCGTCTATGTGCTGCCTTGTCATGGATCTGTTAGCAAGGTCAGGGTGTGAATACATTGAGATGTTTTTCCTCCAGCAGAAGTTTGCTGCCTTATTATTCCCCACCTCTGAATACACACCTTTTACATCTCTCAAAACAGACTGATGCTCTTATTTGCCTGGGGTTTTTTGCAGATTCATAGTGTTTCCTTGTGGGAGGTTTGCCCTGAAGGTGTGCTTGCAGGAGTAAGGTCTTTACCGGTGCATCATCAAAATACTATTTGCACATCACCAGGGAAGAGCTGCCAGTTGGGTGGTAGAGCTTCTTTATCCCTTGGGTAGACTTGTTTGTAGGCTGTGCACCAGAAGCTGAGTGGCTGGCACTTACCTTCTTTTCCTTTGTATGAGGTGGTTACCGAATGTTGGCAGACACAGCCACCCTGTACAGAGAATGAGTTTGGAACCCTTGGAGGCTCAGGGTGGCTGAAGTTCCCCCAGCCCCCTCCGGATGGTTTGGCAGCAATTACTTGCCGCCACCTGCTGACCAGGCACAGGATTTCTGTGGCCCCAGTACAGCTTGTGCATGTCCCAAATAGTCCTCACCAAGCCCTCCCCAGCAAGAGGGTGCTGGAGCAGTAGGTGGAGGTCAGGGTGCCTGCATAAATCAGGATCACCTGGGGACAAATACAAGGCGGGTCATTCAAAGGTGGCACATAAGCCTTAGAGTGCACATAAGCATGGATGAAGGCTGAGCTGGTCTGCCTTTGGGCTGCTGTGAACTTGTGGATTATGAAGCAGATCATGGATGAGATCAAGCCTGGTACAGGAAGTTTGAATGAGATGTAACCTCATATAACTGTACTGTTAAGTGTAGTCACAACTGCATGTCTTCACTTTAATGCGTTTCTCTGCGGAAGGCATAAAATTCAGGTACTCTTTTAGAATAAAGGAAAATAGAGAAACAAGAAATTTTACCTAATCCTAAACTCTGGAAATTTAAGTTTGCTCTTCTTTGGTTTAGTGAAAAGACAGAGTGTTTGTCAGTGTTGTTTAGAAACCATTTCACATTGTTAGCTCTTTGACAAAGATGTCTTTCACTCTGGTGTTTTTGAACACTTAAATGCAAGGTAAGCCAGACAAACAAGTACATTAGACTGAAGGATGTACGATGCCTATTAGATGGCGTCACTGCACCAAAGCTTTATTCCATGGCCAAATTGCAGGAAGCAGCAGAATTTGCTGTGATCCTCTTCCCTGGCTGCCCCAGCATTGCTGTGCCTGGGGCACTGGTGCAGGGTTATATGGCTGCCATGGTAGGAGCTGACTTCTGAAGCTCTTGGAAACCCTGACCCGCTTTCTGCCCTGTAATAAAGTGTGTGTAGCATTTAACTTTTCTGGGGTCATTCCAGGTTTTCAACCAATACAGCCAGCATAGGGACACCTCAGTGACTTGCTTTGATCAGAGTTCATTCTTACAGCCTGGGACCTGCTTGCAGGCTATCCCAATCTGCTTCCTCCTGTGCAGTTAAAGGAGCTCCTGTATTGGGGCAGAACCCTACAAGTGCTCTAGGGACCCAAGGAATTTCATGTCTCCATAGAGACTATAATCTTATCTTCTCTCTTTTTCAAAACGCCCTCATTCAAAACGGCATGGGGTTTTCCCTAATTATTCTCTAGCGAGTCTCCCTTTTTTTTTTTTTTTTTTACATGTATCATT